>JAFIDM010039877.1:500-24763 GCA_023159025.1 Thereuonema tuberculata
CTTTACAGCCATGAAACTTAACGAATATAATAAGTGCCTCATAATTACATAAGAATAGAAAGAGAATGCAAGCTGGTCTAGCTGGTCGGGCTTCAAGGTAACGATAGCGATTCGTAAACCAATCACACTGCTTCGCAACGGCTTCTGATACGTGAATGAAGAACATTATTCAAAAGTACCTGGAGAAAACGAAAATTATTATTTTCAGAAATGGTGGAAAGAAAGCTAAATTAGAAAAATGGGGGTGGAATAATGAAGAGATTGAAGTAACAAATAAATATCAATATTTAGGAAAATGGTTCATCTCACAAAATAGCAATAATGTAAATATAAAACATAGAAAAGAAAAGGGAATAGCAGCAACATGGGAATTAATAAAATTAATCAAAAGAGTGAAAATAAATGATTGGAAAAAAAATACATGTTTAACAGGTGGTTAAAAGTGTTATTTGGTATGGTACGGAAATAGAAGGATGGAAAATTAAAAAGGAATTAGAAAATATACAATATTTATTTATTAAGTTATATTTTAATATAGAAAAAGCAACTCCAAATTATATTATGGAAAATGAATTAGGATTGTATCCAATAAGAATTGATTGTATTAAAAGGAATATAGTCTATGTAATCAAAATTGTAGAATTAAATGAAGATCGATTACCGAAGTTAATATTAGAGAACATGGTGGAAAATACAAAGAAGGAGAATAAATGTAAGTATATAAAAGAGATTGAAAAATCATTTAATGAAGTAGGATTGGGGATAGAGTGGGAAAAGATAATGGATTGTAATTATTGGATGGAATGTAAAACAGTAATTATTAAAAAATTGATAGAAATAAATATGCAATATAATTATAACAAAATACAGAAATCGAAATTTATAAATTACTATGGTAAATTAGATGTTCAGATAAAAGGGGCCAGCTATTTATGTAAAAACTTGATACACCCCTACTGGAGAGAAATATACATTAAAATTAGATGTGGTAGTATTTGGAAGTCAAGTAAATATTGGTTAACTAAAGAAGAAAGGAATTGTAGATTAGGATGCAATAACTTAGAGGATTGGAACCATACAATTTTTGAATGTGAAAAAATTAAAGAATAAAGAAAGGTGTTAGATACAGAAAAGATTACTAATAGGGGTGGATGGTGGATTTCACAATTAAATCAAAACAGAATTTATAATGAAATATGTAAATATATTAAGGTATTTTTAGGTAAAATAGAAAAGAAAGAATAAATAAGAGGTGTAAATAAATTTATATATTAATAATGTTATTGTTATTTAGGATGTTACGATTATAATGTAATAAGTATATTATTATTGTTAATAGTAGTTTGAGTAGATTTAAGTTAAAACAAAACTGAAAATGTATTAACAAAGTTGTAAAAAGAAAAAAAAAAAGGTGGAAGAATCTCCTTGTAAAGGGTTAACACCAACATCAAGTAAAATAAATATTATATTAAATTATATTATATTATATTATATTATTAAATATAATTTCAAGAGAGAAAAAAAATTAAGAATGAATTGTCGACTGCGCCAATTTTATGAATGTTTCCTAAAGCTATAGGCCAGTCAATAAAAACATCCAACATCGCAAACGCGCATGTATCTACGATTTTTTTATATGTTGTTAGGACCCCTGAGGGTAGTTTATACCCAAGTTTGCAACCCTGAAAACCCTGTGCTACTTCCGTGGTGTTCGAAAAACTGCGGGATTTTGGCACTTGTTTCAGGTTTTGCGAAAAAACTACCGTAAGGAAGCGTTTATCGGGTATCTTCACGCTATACTTTTGTAAAGCAAACTAAATTTGCTACAATTTGAGCCCAACCCGAGCTCTCGAGGTCCATTGGTTGCCGAGATACAGCCAGTCAAAAAGGGGCAATTATTTCCAAAAAGTGAAAAGTTATCGGGAGGGTCATTTTCCAAGACACGTACCGGCTAAACGAATGGTCATACAGACAAGTCATGAGAGAGGAATTTATAGAGAATTGAATTAACTTCAAGATGATTCCAAAATGGTGCCCTTAGGCCTCATAGTTTCCTCAAAAACCAAAAAATAGTAAAACATCGGATTTTGGGAAAATGATGAAAACATGGTACTGAATAATGTTGGTATGGATTTCGTTAAAAAAAGTTAGCCAGTCAATATCGACACAAAAAAAGGCAAACATCGCAAACGCGCATGTCTCTACGATCTTTTAATATGTTGTTAGTACCCCTGAGAGTAGTTTTTACCCAAATTTGCAACCCTGAAACCCTGTGCTACTCCCGTGGTGCTCGAAAAACTGCGAAATTCTGGCACTTGTTCAGTTTATTCGAATTTAATGTTTGAGATGTAAAATATGGCTGCAACTAAACATAGATACAAAATCATACATTGAAATATAGCACAATACATGAATACATACAGAATACATAATAATCCCGGAATACAGATGAGTCCCGCTAAGGTACTCCACAAATCTAACGATAATATGGGCGAGTACCGCTACGGGTCTCCTTATTCTGTGGCTCTCGGAATTATTTGTAGCCGTATAAGTGAGATCGAAAACTGTGTGCAATGCGTATGTGAAAAAGGGACAGCATGAAAAAGGTTACAAAATTTTTGTACTGGTGTCCTTCTATAGAAATCGTTTGTGCCAGGTCCCTGGCAGTCGGATCTATTGTTTAGTGAATAATAACCTCGGAAGCGGGAGGAGCACTAAATCAGAGGAACGCCTGCGACGCTCTGCTTCTCTCTCAAGCAACACCCATCAAAGTTCCCCAAGCAAAACTGCTCTCAAATGAATGTAACAAACGTCAACTGATCACCATGATGGGCAACCTATCAAATTCAGAGAGGCTGGGTATCGAGGTACATCAATCTCAAGAGGATGCCGATGCTGATATAGTGAGGACTGCCCTCTCCAAGAGCTCATCGTTCGACCAAGCTTTCATCATTGGGGAGGACGTCGATCTACTGGTCCTCCTCAAGGCTTAAGCTCTGAACAGACGAACGTGTACTTCCAGAAAGGCGGCAGAGGTGGGTCCAATATCCAGCAAATTCCTTCACGTGTGGAGAAATGCAGGATCCAGGAGGGATGATTGTGTTCCTGCATGCCATCAGTGGGTGTGACACCACCTATGCCCTTTTCTGGCAAGGCAAGATGAAGTGGTGCAATGTCCTCAAACAAAGCCCCCACTGGATAGACCTCGCCAGCATTTTCCTTAATCCAAACTCCGACCAGGAAGACGTAGGAAATGCTGGCGAGAAGATCTTGATGAACCTCTACGAAGGAGATGAGGAAACGCTGAACACCTTGCGATACTCAGCATTTGTAAAATCGGCAGCAACGGCCAAAGTCAACCTTGCCCGCCTCCACCCCCCCTCCCCGCCACAGAGGCAATATCATTCTTGGAGGACCTACCACCAGGTGCAAAAATGGTTGGGGGTCGACAAAAACCCATGTGACTGGGGATGAACCACCAGGGAACAAGATTTCATGCCCGTCACAATTTGCGGAAAGCCCACTCCTCACACCCTGCTTAGCATGATGGCTTGCAAATGCAAGAAAGGGTGCTTAGGGTCGTGCACTTGCAGAAAGGCAGGGCTCAAGTGCTCTATCCTATGCTCCTTTTGCTAAGGGCGAAGTTGCACAATCGTCATCCCGATCGCCCTGGACGAGGAGGACGAGGTTGTGGACGACCCACACCATATGACGACCCGCCTCCACCTCCAGAAACGTCGTCCCTCCCTCTCTGATCCACACTGGATGATACGCGGCCTTTCCAAAAGGACGAAACTACTGCGGGTCTAAACTACTCCAAGTTCTAAACTAGTGCGGTGTTTATGTTTGACTGTGTAAATAGTATTTTCTTGTTTAAATTTTTGTTTACGTTGTTAATTTAATTTTACGTTTATTTGTTTACTGTATGTTTCTTTGAAGCCATATGTTACATCTACAATGTTAAATTCACATTCTTGCACGTTTTTTTAACGAAATCCATGCCAACATTATTCAGTAACATGTTTTCATCATTTTCCCAAAATCCGATGAAAACTATTTTTTGGTTTTTGAGGAAACTATGAGGCATAAAGGTACCATTTTGGAATCAACTCAAAGTTAATTCAATTCTCTACACATTCCTCTCTCATGACTTTTCTGTAGGACCATTCGTTTAGCCTGTACGTGTCTTGGAAATTGACCCTCTCGATAACTTTTCACTTTTAGGAAATAATTGCCCTTTTTTGACTGGCTGTATCTCGGCAACCAATGGACCTCGAGAGCTCGGGTTGGGCTCAAATTGTAGCAAATTTAGTTTGCTTTACAAAAGTATAGCGTGAAGATACCCGATAAACGCTTCCTTACGGTAGTTTTTTCGCAAAACCTGAAACAAGTGCCAAAATCCCGCAGTTTTTCGAACACCACGGAAGTAGCACAGGGTTTTCAGGGTTGCAAACTTGGGTATAAACTACCCTCAGGGGTCCTAACAACATATAAAAAAATCGTAGATACATGCGCGTTTGCGATGTTTGCCTTTTTTTATGTCGATATTGACTGGCCTACTAGGGATACTAACCTCAAGAGATTGCCGTGCTGGCGTGGTCGTGCGGTCTCGGCGGCGGCCAGCCGTGGCGTCCAATGCGCCAGTACCTGGGTTCGAATCCCGGTCGTGGCATGGTTATTTCTTTCGTCTTCTTCTGTGTATTGTGTCCGCTGGGGACCCGAAATCTGCTCTGTAGGTAGTGGTCCCCATTTGTCTTCTATATGTTACAGGCTATAACCTCAAGAGATTCACGATAATTTGCAATCCTGGCTCTACACAAGTCCGACTTGAGTATTACACCCAATCTTGTAGTTTTAAAGAAAACTCAATTCAATGACTTACAAAAATAAATTATTTATTTTAAACATAAACAATAAAGGTACAAATGCAAATTAACTACGTAAATGAAATAGGGAAATAATAATACATATAATGTGATACACATACGGAACCAATGGACCACAATTCTATTCAGAATGAGATTGTATCGGAGAGCGTCTGATTTTATCTTTAAATCATTTACCCAAAGACAGGAGATAAGGAATTCTCAATTACCTTAACTACTTACATATCACAGGACAGCAAAGTCTCTGAGATCCTTCTGGAAGAAAAAGAACAGGGTTGTTAATCCACAACGGTCGTTCAATCAAAAAACCATGTTCTACCGAGGACTTTCCCTGTATATATAGCTTTAGCTTCCCTGCATATCGAATTGACATCTGCCTTCAAAACTCCTCTTTCAAGTTTTTATTTTAAATTCTATTCATAACTCATCGTACGGATTTCCGTTCTTTGTTTGAAGATAGATCAGAATACACAGACATAACCCTTTCGATCCATGGTTGACAAATTCCTCTTTAGATGTAGGCCTACATTATTAGAAAATAAAAATAACCTTACAAACACTTAATTCTTAATCACTACTTAACCTTTTGCTGATAAGCCATTCATTTTATTAATTAATCATTCTTTATTAGTTATTAATATAAATAAAACCATTATAATGAAAACTTATAAAATCGTTATAATGAAAACTTTCACAAAAAGAAACATTATTGATAACTACCTACAAAGAATTGACAGATCTACAAGCACAGAAGAGGATTTTTTGAGGGAAACTGAAAACATGAAAGTTATTTTCAGAAATAATGGTTATAATAATAATTTCATAAATAAAGCTATATAAAAATACAATAAAATTAAGGAATTAAATGTGCACAACGAAAGGAGATTTTTTTCTACCTTATATCAATAAAAATAGTTTACAAATTAAGAAAATTGTAAGAATTTGTAAGAATTTTAATATTGAAATTGGATTTGTTTACCAAAATAAAATAAAAAATATCATTTGTAACAAATTAAATGTGTATGACAAAAAACATGAAATGGGGATTGTATACAAGATAGAATGTATGAACTGCAGGAGGTTCTATCTTGGAGAAAGTAAACAAACATTAAATGAAAGGGTACTTGAACACGACAGCTGTATAAATAATAAATCAATAACCAATTCTGAGGTGGCAGAGCATTATATTCAGCAAACACATTGTATGAATAATGAGATTAAAATTTTATGCGTGGAAAAAGACAATAAAACAAGAAAAATAATAGAAAGCATGTTCATTAGAAATACAAAAAGTAGTAATTTGAGAAGAAATGATGGAGTCCAAGTGAATGAAAGGATAGTAGGAATGGCTAAGGAGATAGTCAATAAAAATTGTGCACGTTGTAAAAACAAAGTAAAATTCGATGTATTTAATGGTTGATTCGCTGTATTACTTTCAAATTATTATAATTGCTGTAATATTAATTGTTTTTAACAATCCATGTAATACTGTGTTTCACGTAGTCTTCCTTAATTGTTATTTAAATTTCGTTGCATTTTCATTGTAAGCTGAAGAAGAAGAGACGATTTCTCTTTGAAAATTTCGTTTTTAATAAATGTATATATATATTTTATTACAATTATTTATATTGAGTAAGTTGTGGCTTAATATTAAGAATTCTAGAAGAGAAGAAATTAGAAAGAAATATGGTGTAAATACTTATTTTTAGAATATTCTTTTTATCGAAATGTTTCAACTGAATTTCTGAAGGGTTAATAAAAATAATGGAAGGTCATTTGAAAATAGTGAAAGATATGCAGATTGGAAGGAAACTGTATTTTTATGAAAATGATGACTATGTAGTCTTTCGAGTCTACCGTTGAAATAATATTTTACTTTTATCCGACTTTACCATTTTTATTCTATATTGCTATAAAACCGAAGGTCGTGGAGTTAGTTTGTCGTGGACTAGTCCCGGATTAACTTTTGAACTTCCAAATGGATCTTTTTGATTTTATTTTATTATTTATTTTTATTGTTATTTTTATCACGAAATTTCCAGTGTTTATATTTAGCAGATAGCATAATTTAAAAACACTTAAGAAATGTTACGTTTTCTTTTGCAAAAAAGAAAACAAATATATAAATAAAAAGTAAATTAATACAGAAATTTGAAAAAATTAACATTTCGAAACATGGCTTTAAGTTTTTTTCATAAACTTCTTGTATGGTGAATAAAATTCTGAAAGACTGAAAGTGTAGGATATTCTGAATGTTATTTGATCTAATACCCAGAGATTGTCACTTAATCTATTATTTGGGATCCAATATGTTATATGAAGTTAGAATTCTTGATTACGACTCAGTATCGAAAATATATAAACTAGATGTCTAATTTGTCTTTATCAAAAAACAGTCAAGGAGTTCATGTTAAAGTTTAGAATCCTTAATAATCCTAATCCTTAATAACTTATTTCTTCAATAAAATTAAGAAATAATTTAAGTTAAATTTATATCTTTTATGACAGATATAAATGACATCATGAAAGATATTGTGTAATAGATACCCTGATTTTCTTATTCTTTTTACACATATTGTGACGTTAGGGACTCTTCTGTCACGTAAAAAAAAAAATAACTGAAATAAGTAATAAACTAAACTAAGATATTAAACTAAAATAAGCTAACCGGGAACGACGGAGTTGTAAGTCGTTGACTTCGAGAGTGACAGAAACACCTCTGCCGGGCCCATGAGAGTAAAGGCGCCGCCACCCCAAAACAATCCACCCGTCCCGATACCTAACTAGTAAACTACACATTAAAATCATCAGAACACTTCACCAAATTACTCAGGATATCCCCACTTAGGTTAAACCCACTAAAAATAAGTGTTTTTCTCATTTTTAAATATAAAAATTAAACCAAGACAAAATTATCAAAAACACTGAAAAATATATTTATTAAAATTCACAAACATAAATGATACAAAACAAATTTCTTAATCAAAGGTAACCCTTCCATTCCCCATCTAATTAATGTTTTAATCCCTTCCCTTAATTCCCATGGTGCACCATAAATTATTCTAATAAACCAGATAATAACGTTCAAGTTGACACCTTTCTCAAATAATAAGTTGTTATTACAATAAGATACAAAATAGGACTAAGGACAACATTATGTCAATAAAATAACAAATATCTTCTTTCACTTTGTTTTACATTTTCCTTAATTTTAATATTTCTTTTAAAGTCCTAATCTCAAACATAAAATAATCAAAACGTTAAACTAACAAAATCTTTCTCCAAGGAACTTATCATTCGGGAACCTGTCTATTACTTTATCTACAATAAGCAATTACTTACATCGCTTTCTTTATCTATCACAGTATTACTTTTCATTTTGGGAACACGACGAAATCATCCCGTCGGGAAGGCAGTTCGAAGGTAAGCGCAAAGTTCGGCGAAGAACGTTCAGCGTAGACTCGGCATAAAACACTTTAAATTTCACGACGTAATCTTGGACATTAGTCTTTACTCAGCGACATTAGTCCTCCTTTGACTTGTTCACACACGAGTGGAATTCACAGCAGCGGAGACGGCCAAGCACTTCGTACTCCATGTAGTGTCCCGTTCGGCGTGGAACTCGCTCCCCGTCCGGCGGAGCTTGGGCGTCGGATTTTCCCCATCCGAAAAACCCTCTCGAAGGAGTTAACACACTCCGGGAGTCACTACGCCAAAGATCGCAGCTTGCTAGAGAAGCCACCATAATGTGTTGTCTTTGAACTATAATCTGCGACCGATGGAAGTTTCGGCCACCATCTTCCGTAAATATATTAGTAGCCCAGTCTGGCCTCAGTCCTGCCGGCTCGCCTTACTCCTGACCCCGATATCCATCTGCGTCGAGTCCGTTCAATTCGTAACCCTTTTCATGTGCGGTTGCACGTCAACAATCTTTAGCCATTCTTCGGATCAACTAAACCAAACTAACTCCTAGTGAGGAACAGCTTTTCCCCGGACGGTTGTCCGAGAGCGCCGGTCACTCATCTACTCCTCCGGCCTATGGTCAACGTATGGCCGGGAGGCATTCTACCCTCCCGGGCGGCTTGCCCGAGGGAGAGCGAAAACTCCCTGCCTTTCGCTTCGAGCTCCAAACGAATTCTCTCTTCTCTTAAACTAAAAAAAATGGCAATTCTCACCACGAATTCCCGCCAAAACCACCGATTAATTAATATAGACCAATAAAACACTTGAAATCACATCACATGCAGTCGATGTGAGCGCTGTTCAAATAAACGCTAGCCTTCCCCGGGGGGTGAAATCAAAAAACATACTCGCCGGCTCCTCCGTCTCTCGGCAATTTAATTATAAACATGTTTTATAAAACTAACAATAAAGTTAAAAATATAAAAATTACTCACACAAACCCTAGGTTAATATTAAACAAAAAATATATTCCCATAACTTTATATAAAAATAAAATACTTGTTAATCAAATACATTGACCAAATACGAAATTTTGATAGAAAATACACCTCGTTCAACTTTTCTACTCAATATTAAAATATATAATAAATAAACATGTAACGGACATTTTACATCGTTACAATATTCAAAACCCGGAATAGAAAAATGTATTCTCGTTCACATGAGAAAACCAAATCTTCATGTGATAGTTTTAGCATTTTTTTCTAGCAAAAAACAGTTGAAAATAACTAAATAACTAGAGGGTTTTTAAATTTCTTCGTAATAAAATTTTCATTTTTCAAAGACAATAAATAAGAATACATTTCGATAATAAGGTATTTAAAAATTTCAATTAATAACGAAACTTGTAAAAATTGTAAATTGGTTCCATCATTTACTGCATAAACAATAGCTAGAGAAAATCAGGCAAACTTACCATTTGTACATAATTATATATTTATTAATAAGAGTGGGTCAAGTGTTCGACAAAAAAAGTGGTTGTTCCTATTATTGCACCTATATACCTTTTGTTTTTGCTACTACTGAGTGTGTTATGATTCTTTTTCAACGGGTGTATGATTATTTTGTCTGTTTTTTGTATATATTAATAGAGAAACACAAATATACACATAAAAAGATAATTTGTTGAACTTCAGTTATCTAGAAAAGTAGGCCTCACATCATATAAAGAACTTTTGAAAAAGAGTGAGCAACGTTTCTCAATCTCTTCATAAAACTGAGCCGCGATAACTTAATAATTACTTCTATCCTAAGATACTATAACACAAGATGGCCATAAAATAACTTCCATGTTTGGAGGCATCTGCCCCGAAAACTAATGAACGGAATGAAATTAAATTTGAGGTATAATCTACTGAGGGCGTGGGAAGAAGAATTCTGCAAAAGAAAATAAGATAAGAGAATATTCGGCGCTACTGTCACTCTAAACGTCGATTATTCAAATTTTCTAGTGCAGAAATGATAGCAGCGCTACTCAGTCTTTTTAAAAAGGGAAACCAGTTTCGTCGATTGACTGTTGAGTTGTAATCAATATGCGGCCTACCTTACCTCAACGTGAATTACTTGTAAAGCTGTTTACACTAAAGAGTGCAATGTAGCGGCTGCTCTTAGGGAGTTTCGAAGGCTTCACAACCTATGAAATGGTCCAATGTCTGCTGTAGCTCTGCGAGCTATGATTCATAAATTTGAGGAAACTGGATCGCTAGGAGTGAGAGCCGGCAGAGGACAAAAACCAGTATCAGACAACACAGTAACAGATGTTGCCACTGCAGTGTTCGATGACACAGGGACTATTAGTGGTCCAAGTGCTCGTGCAATAGCTCGCCAAACCGTAAAATGCTGCATTTCTATCCGTATAGATCAGTCGTGTACAAGAACTAAAACCTACAGATTATGATAAGCGCCTGACTTTCGCGCTAACATTTCTTGCCCAAATGGATATCAACAATGATTGAACAATTTCGAACATATTGTGGGGAGATGAGGCTCATTTTTATCTGAATGGGTCAGTTAACACTCAAAACTGCCGCATCTGGGCATATGAATATTCCTCAGTGATTCATCAAGGGCCACTCCATTCTCCAAAAATAACTGTCTGGTGTGGATTCACGGCAGAGTTCATATTAGGACCATACTTTTTTGATACTATGACTCCTACAGGTCCTGTTAACTGTACCGTTAATAGAGAGAGATATCTGCAAATGCTGCAAACGTTTGTCATTCCTGAATTGCAACAAAGACAATGCTCACACTCGACATGTTATATGCAAGATGGAACACGACCACATATTGTTCGTGCACTACAGAACCTGTTACGCCAGCATTTCGGGAATGAGGTGGTTATCATGTCAATGTTTTCCGATGGAATGGCCACCACGTTCACCGGACATTACCCCATGTGACTTTTGGTTGTGGGGTACCTGAAATCCATTGTGTATACTGGTGGCATTACAAACCTGCATTCGTTGAAAGATATGACGCGCTGTTACAAACATCCAAACTGACACTTTACGCGCAGCAGTAGAGAACGTCATACACCGGATGCAATATGTTGTTCACAAGAAAGTCAGCAGATTGAAAATGTTGCACGTGGTCCAGAGGAACCTACCGATTGTTTCAGAACGTTTTCTGTGAGTCTCAAACTCCATTCATTACTGTACTGTATGTTCATAAACTTTCGTAATCCTTTTTGCGTGCGTTCATTGTAATTAATCACCAGTTTACTGGTTCCGACAGTGCTTAATTTTCCTCTACCGGCGACTTTTGGTACTAATTTTTTTTTGCCGAATTCTTCTCCCTATGCTCTCAACAGACTATACCTGAAATTTGGTTTCATTCTGTTCATTAGTTTTGGCTGCAGATGCCTCCAAGCAGGGAAAGTTATTTTATGGCCACCTTGTACTATCTCTGTATTACATCAGATTATCCAAAATGAAATATTAATTATTATTGCTGGAAACAGATAATAAATACATTTTACTCATAGGGAATGTTAAAACGATGTAATAGCGATAATACATTATTTATTACATTGATCAACTAAAATAACACAAATAATATATGGAAGTCTTCAATTTCTTTTGAAGAATTATTTATTCTTTCTTGAAATAAAAAACAAAGATTGAGTCCTATATATATTCAAACGTTTCCATTCTTACTCAAAAGGCTTGTCAAATCATAGAAGACTAGATGTATAGAAGGCTCATCAAATCAGTCGGTTTATGTTTATGTGTGTATAATGTCAAAAAAAATATTCTTATCCATGAATTTATAAAGATAAGACAATTTAAACTTTACTATACATAGTTAGTCCTGTAATCCAGAAATTCTTTGCACACTTGATCGATGATCATGATCATGGGAATGACGATCTTGGTTTGTAGTTTGGGACGCATGGTACAAAACTTGCAGGTGTTAGCCATTGCTCAGAACGCTGGCCATTCCAACAGCTCTTTCCAATTCGTTCACCATATTCTCACATGGCATTGAATGAAGGCAGGTAATGGACACTACAATGTTGTTCCTGTAGATTCCTACAACCTTTGAAAAGAGAATTAAAGCCTCCCCTCACATTTAATACAAAACCAAGGGGTAGCCTATGTCATATATTGTATTGGTTCAAGGAAAAAGTTCGTGGCGTTCTTTTACTGAAATTCAACTAGCTTTCTTACTGTATGAAAATGAATTTATTTAAATCAAATATGCTTCATTATTACCGACAACGCTTCGCCATTTTTCGGGTAGAGCCATGATGCCATCGGTGAACAACTTCTGTGGTTTTCGGTTGAAAAACAGAATCAAGTGTTTTCACAGGCTTCTTGTGAAAGCAGTTTTTTTCCATTGAGAGAGTTCTGCAGAGATCGGAACAAGTGATAATCAGAGGGTGCTACGTCTGGAGTATACGGGATGCATCAAAACTAAACCAACCAAGCTCTCGTAATTTTGACGGATCATTAAAGAAGTGTGTGATCGGGCGTAGTCATGATGGAAGACAATATCTTTCCTGTTATTCAACTGCGATGCGTAATCTCTCACGTTGTGCACAGTAGAATTCAGAATCAATCGTCTGACCAACTGGAAGTAGCTCATGGTGGACGATTCCCTTCCAATCCCGCCATATACACAGCATCACGTTTTTTCGGCGTCAATCCTGGCTTCGCGAACACTTGTGACGGCTCACCATCTCTTGTCAAAGATCTTTGACGCTTCCGATTGTCGTAGGTGCTCCATTTTTCATCACCGGTTATAACACGTTTCAGAAATGGCTCGATTTCATTGCGTTTCAGCAGCGCATCGCAGGTATTAATTCAGTCTATCATGTTTTCCTCGCTCAACTCACGAGAAACCGAGACATCGAGCTTCATTTTCTAGCCAGCTTTGTGCAAGTGGTTCAAAACAGATTTGTCGTGCTCCATACCAATATCGACACTGCTGATAAGCTTATCTTGCTGGACTTTTTCAAGAATTTCATCAGCTTTTTTTTCAGTGAGCAGACGACCAGACTGTGCCCCATCTTTCACATCAAAATCACCAGACCGAAGGCGAGCGAACCCTTTCCGCGGAGCAGATTTTGATTAAGTACCTTTACCATACACAGCACAAATTTTTTCACAAGCCTGCACAGCGTTCTTCCCTTTGTCGTAATAAAATAGCAAAATATAGCGAAATTTTTCATTACTTTTCTCCATTTTCAAACAACTTTCTAATCACTGTACCAATTTCGACGTTTAAAAACTCAAGTAACGCTGGAAGTGTCACCTTTCCAATGAGCGTGTAATGATGTCGCTGCGATCTGTGATTTCCGCGTCATCTCCAATAGATGTCATCTATCGGGAAAAACAACACGTACTTTTCCCCTGACCCAAATATACAGTTTGTTTCATAAAATTATAATGCATGAAATTTTATAGCTAATATTTCATTTCAAGTTTCTGTAATTAATTCGTTTGTAACTTTTTGAAATTTTAATAAAAGCAATAATTATAAAAGAATTTGCATTTTATATAGTTTTTTCGCATAGTTTAAACTATAAGAAAAAGAAAAAAAATGGAAATTATTTAAAGATATTGAAGGTTTCAGGAATTTCCGGTAGAATTAGAAAACAAGTCGGTGTTTCCGAGTGATCTGTCACATTGTTTAATATGCGGGATCATCATCTAATGTAGAAGCATGTTTTGATTGCTTATGCTATTTACAAAAAAATCTGTAATTAGATAGAACAAATAAAGTAATTCAATAAAATTAAAGCTAACATGCAGATGTTAAATTACAAAACATAAATTACTAACATTTCCACCCTGAGTTCTCAACGAAGGGAATCTGAGACGACCGTTTCTGCCTTATTAGGCATCCTCAGCCAGATATACCCTCAGCTCGTGCCAATCACGAGTTTACCCTCAGAGTGGGTGCAAATGTTAAGGATCCCACCTAATCTACCGAAAGTGGTTCACCAATTACAAAACACAACAGTAAAATGAAAAACAAAACCGTGTATATCTGAAACTGCCGTATACCGTAAGATTCCCGTTGATGATAGATCATGTTGAAATGCCAATATCACTGTACAGTTTGATTTATGTTGTTTCAAATATATAATTGTCTACAGCAACTACACACTACCTGGAATTCAGCTTATCATTCTAACGATAGTAATATTAACTTACCATAGAATACAGTAGAATCCCTAAATTATACTTTAACAAAGGGAGGAAAGTATAGTTTAAGTTCTTTCGGAAAATTCTTGTTATATATTGTACAGTACTCTCAAAATCAGTTATCATATATGGTGAAAATAGTACTTTTAATCGCACTGCAATTCATGTACATTTTAATCATTTGTCGGAGTAACATGTCACCTTCAATGGGAGTTTTTACAAAACTTTGTAACCGATTTCAGTTTGTTCATATCTGTCGGTTGTTATTGTGATAAGTCATTACCAAATTATTAAATCAATAAACCTAAATCAGATGCTTAATTGTCTTTAGTGAATAATGATGTTTAGTCCATTTTTGAAGGAAAGGTTACAAGGTTACATTCAGCACCATTACGGAAAATGCAGATTTTTTATAGTTTAGAGAATGCGCAAGTCATGAAGTACGAACTGATAAGATTACGATTAAACGCTCTTATTATATATTTTTTAAACAATTAAAAATTAAAAATGCAAAATGTAATATGTATTGGAAACGAATGATAAAAAACACACCTTCATATGATAACTTTCTTAGGTATTTCCAAATGATTGTGAAAATAACTAAGTAACAAGAGCGTGATTCTAAATGATAGCATTCAAAATAATCCTCCATTGTTTCAAATTTTTCAAATCCTTATAAAACATGTATACTTTTGTAAGTTGGAATTATTCAATATATATTTTCATTCTTTTCTTAATTAATTGCTTTCTAAAATAAAGAAGTAGTTGTAAAAGATTTTGTCTTTTGGGGAAAAATGAATTCCAGTCCATTCAGACATGTTAATCTTGAAATTCAAAATTTTATAAACATGCAGAATTCTTTAGTTTTTAATAATACTTTATGGTTAATCTAAAAGCGAAAAGTTGCAATAAAATATTTGAAAATTCTTAAAAGAGTCTTTTTGTCGTAAATTTTCTAATTAATTTTCAAAGTGGAAATTAAATGGTGGAAAGGTCATTTCTGTAATGTGGAATGGATTGAAACTATCTCGGCAAAATTGGCTTCGTCAGCAATTTCATATTCACTTAGAAGGGAATAATTTTTTACTATGTTGAAAGTGGACCGCATACACAAGGAAACAAACAAAAAGACTATTTAATAACATGTTTCGGGAATATAATTTCCCATCTTCAGATTATAACAGAATACAAAACTTCGGAACCTACTCGTCCCGAGAAAATTATTTGAATATCAAAGGAACAAAAGAATTTGAAAAGTAATAAGTTAAACAATGCTAAAGTTACATCATTAAAAATTGTACAATTAAAACAATGAAATGATAATGACAATATTATATCTTATTTAATCCCATACTCGAGCGCGTTAAGAATGGATACCTCAGTATTGTAACAAGGGATAGACATGGATTTAATAATGAGCGACTTGTGAAACTTCCGTAGATAATCATCTTTCTCAATAGTATAAATAACTGGACTGTTAGTTAATATTTTGTGGCCAGTTGCCTTATGATGGACATTAATAAGATAATTTTTGTTATTATTTGTGATGGCAGTTCTGTGCTCGTTCATGCGGATACCAACCCTTCTTTTAGTCTCACCAATATATCTGCATGTTTTTACGCCTCCCTAACATTCGATGCCATACACCGCCGCTACCTTGTCATTATTATTAATAGATATTTTATTTGAACATAATATACTACCAAGTGTGTTTTTGGCTTTATGAGCCAATTTTATGTTGACATTTCCTAACAATGGAGTTAACTTAGTAGTAAAATTGTCATCAAATGGAATGGAAACATATCTGGTAATAGCATTGCTTCCAACCCTTTGATTTCGACTAGCTTTTAAGACCTTATCAATATATTTATTAATAAATCCCAAAGGGTATCCATTACCTAAGAAAATATTTCTGATATTTTGTAACTCGTTAATCAAGAGTATTCCTTTGCTACAGATTTTGATCGCTCTTTTGATTGCCACACATAAAGAGTTAATTTTATATTTAATTGGACCAGTTGCAGAAAAGTGTAATTTAATGTTGGCATTTGTTGATTTTCTATATACCGTAGTGTCAAATTGCCTATTATTTCTAATTATCAAGATGTCGAGGAAAGGGATCCTTCCTTCATTTTCAAATTCGATAGTGAACTGTATGTCTTGGTGTATGCTATTGAAAACATCCAGGACTTGATTAATATAGTGTTTACTGACAACGATGAACGTATCATCAACATATCTACACATAAATGACACATTATTATTAACAGTATCTTCACTCCAAATTTGCTGTTCTATGTAATTCATGACAAATTCAGCAATTACAGCTGAAGAAGGAAGCCCCATAAATAACCCATGCTTCGGGACGAGTAGGTTCCGAAGTTTTATTTTCTGTTATAATCTGAAGATGGGAAATTATATTCCCGAAACATGTTATTAAATAGTCTTTTTGTTTGTTTCCTTGTGTATGTGGTCCACTTTCAACATTATTATATGGAAATACACATCATGAATAATTTTTTTTTACTATTTTGCAATATAAGCATTTCTATTCCGATTGCTAGAAAGACTATGCTCATAAAGTTAATTTGTCTGTCTTTCTGCTCTTCATTCATCTGTATATAATGTTCATAGATAACAATTGGAGCCAATCAAAATTATATGTTTGAAGTCCAAAGGGGTTCTTTTCATTAAATTAATGCCAGAAAATAACACAAATTCTTATAAACTATACATTCGAAACTAAACATTAAAATACACTTCTTAGAGATTAAATATCATTGAAAACATTTCAGCTTAAAGCTATTTAATTAATTTAATGTTGGTTTAATTACTATTTTCAGAAATGGAAAGATTTTAGTTTAATTCAAGCAGGTATTTTCACTTAAAAATAAATATAGAATAACTGCTGTTTAATATAAAAGTTCACTATGAGTATTTAGGTGAAAGAACAAGTCTTCTTGGATTCTTTTTAAAAAGCTTTTATTTTAATTCCCTCTGAAGAAATTGTTTATCTGTAATCAAAAATTTACCGAAGTTAAATAACTACACGTTTATAACATTGCCTTTTGCCTTTGGGGAGGTCACAGCCAGTTTGGCTGATGATTTCACCTTAGGTCTGCCTTTCTGATTCATTTTTATCGAGGAGGCAGGCTAGGGCTGATGAACCAGTAGAATGGTGAAACAGCTGTACCCTAGTCCTCCTCATAAAAATGAATTTGAAAAGGCAATTTGTTTGTTTATTCTTGTGTTGGGCCTAACAGACATTTCAAATAGATATTGACAGCACGTTAAACCCATTTATTTATGCATTAAATTTCTTTGCAGGTATTATTTATTCTATTGATAAACTTTTAGATCGGATATAACCTTAAGAATCGATGTTATGCCTACTTTCGTAGTATCGTGAGCCAGTGCAGCTCAAGTGTGTGTATGTAGTTTAGGCAGACTGATTAAGTATTAAATACCCATAGGCAATAAGTTATTTAATACCCAAATACATAAAGTAAATTTATCTTGTCCTCATCCTCGAGTCCTCTGTCCTCTAAATAAAAGATTTATTTAATTTTTTTCTTAATCTTTTAATTATTATATAATTAAGAGTATTTTTCAACCGATATTATATAACACAGATATTTTTATCCTCTGGAATATTTGAAGCTATTTCAATATATAAAGCGGATTAATTAATGTGGAACAGAAATGAAATTTTTTTCGTTTTATATTCACTGTATATGTCAATTTAAAAATAAATATCTGATTTTTGCTTTTTAAAAAAATAAAATAAAATGAATAAATTTAAAGGAAAACGTTTGAAGTTAAGTACGATTTAAGTTCTGTGATGAACTTTTTTTATTGGTGATGTCAAGTTCTCTAGAAGTTCTAGTTGTAACTACTAGATCTAAAATATGTTCAACTACATCATCGTATCTCATACACCTGTTAATGGGGTCACCTGATGGACTTATTTACAATATTTGTTAGAAAGTAAGAGAAAATGATTAAATAGATTTTAAAATTAAAAACCGGAATATAATAATGAGATTTAGCTTTCATTTAGGAAACACATTCAGATGCTACATTTGATTTAAAAGTGTTTGGCTTTAGGCCAATTGGAGTAAAGAATGTTGTCTTTGAATTTGGGTTATAAGAAGATTTCTACAGCGTTTCAGAATTTAATAGGGGAAGAAACACATACAAACACAAATATACAATCTGATTTGAAGTGTCTCATTTATCTACGAAATTAGATTTAAAATAATAAGAAGCAATTTTGATTCAGAGGAAGCAAAGTCACTCCTTCAATTCTTAACACTGAGCTACAATAACTCAAAAGTTGTATTAATGTAAAATGTATTATAAAATAAAATAAATAAAATGTATTAATTTAAAATAGAACTTATTAAAGAACATTTAATTTAAGCCACCAGATCCACCCATTTTATTACAAACTTGTCCTTGGCTGTCATCTAGTAAACAATAGGTTTCAAACTGTTGATGTTTTGAATTTCTTTTCATGTGTTATTTATTATAGTTATTGTATACAAGACTCAACAGGGTGAAAGATGCGAATCCGACCCCAGCAGTTCCAGATCTAACACCTCAAGCCTCATCACAACAAACTGAATGGTAACAAACTGAATTCGATTGTAAAAGATTTTTTTTCGGGAAATGTAAAGGAAGGAATGTAAAAGTTTCTAATATAACAATATTATTTATAATAATAAAAAAAGTTTGAATTATTAAGAGAAAGAATGGCTTATCAGGAAAAGGTAAAGCAGAGAGTAATAGTAAATTAATAATAAAGTTATTTTTAATTGTAATAATGTATATAGAAGAAATAAGAGAATTTGTAGTTTAGTACCAAAGGGTTAGTGTTTAAAGCTATGATCTATCTTTAAACATAGAACTGAGTCACTCGTTCGAAACGAACCCATGAGATAAATTTAGTAGTAGAGATCCTCTACCTGCCCAAAAAAGGGAATAAGAACCCAATCTTTGAACGAACGAACCTATATGTAGAGGACCCCTATATATACAAGGGCTCTCGTCCCAACGGTTGCTGTGCTGAACCCTGTTCGTATTCTTATGGGTTCCTGGGCTAAAGTTGGTCGCAGACTCGCTATCCGGTGCTGAACACTTCGGGCTGATCCAGTCAGAAATCTGAGTCTGGAGATCTCAATACTTATATCATATTATATATATTTATTATTTCCTATTTGTTTTACTTAATTTGTACTTGTTATTTCCTATTTGCATTTTTCCTATTCAACATAAACAATTTATTTTTGTAAGTCTTGGTCAAGTTCGCGGTCCACCCGGAGCATTTGTCCCCATGCCCGAAAAGTCGACCGTATGGTGGCACACAAACAACAAAACAAAAACAAAAAAAAAGGAGCCTCTAAATGGATAAAAGTCCTTTGGCATACCCTTTAAAATAGTTTTGAAATTTTTTCAAAATTTCATGGTTTTCGCAGGGTAAAGCAACGCCACTTGTGATCAATAACTGCTCAAAATGACAACGGAGCTGGATTCGGCGAGGATGTTCACACCTCCACAAAACATGGCCAACATCCTCGTCCTCGTGTAAGTCACAAAACCGACAAGCGGGATTACCTATCCTGCGAAACCTAAAAAGATAAAAACCAAAATCACCATGGCCAGTCAAGAATTGATTCAGGTGAAAATCCCCAAAGATAGTGCGGTCATTAACCCTGTCTATAAATGAATGTAAAACAGGACTCTTAGAAGATGAAATCCATTCATTTTGCCAGCTGGTGGAAATCTCGGATCTCATGATAAACTTGGACAAACTGCGGGGCAAAGGTCGAGAAATGGTGATCGTTTCCAACGTTGTTGCACATTTGGCCTCGCTGTCGGCAAGCTCATTATCATAATAGCCGACATGAGCTTTTACCCAGAACAATTGGCAGATTGTTCCATTATTAGTTAACTTAATAAGATCCACGTAGGTATCCCGGGCGTCGAAATGCTCACAAGAGCAATTCGCCACAGATCGCAGAGCGGAATAAGAATCAGAAATGAGCGTGGGCTTAACTATCTGCTCCTCCCAAAAAGCGGCCGCCCACGATACCGCGATCCGGAGGGCATAGAGCTCTGCTTGAAAAACAGAACAAGAATCAGGCAACCTCTCCTTAAAGATATCAATGATGTTCAAGGTCGTGTCTAAAAACCACAATGGAGAATCCCACTCTGCCATCATACTTAGACCCGTCGGTAAAGATGTAGGCATCATAGGATTCATCCCGACCATTCCTGCTCTTACTATATTACGGACATATACCTGTGACAATGCCCCCTACATTAAATTCAGGGCCCAGGTACCCAAATGCTGTGACAGCCACTCCTCCATTCCAATGTTATGGTGAAAATCATGGATTCTTAGCTAAAAATATCACCAATACATCACACCATTTCCTATTTCTCTCTTTTAAGCATGGCATGCACAGTTTGAGCATTATTATTAAAGTTCATTAATTTAACACCAACGTCTACTTTTTCCAGCTCTATCTAAAAGTTTAGAAAAAAAAAATTGGAAAAAAAATTGCTGTGTGCAAACATTGTAATGGAGAATGGCTCTTTGCAGACGGTTAAAGTAGAAAAATAGTTTATATAAAATAGAGACTTCATTAGAGATTAAGAAATATATACAATTGAGACACATAAATTGTTTTAAAATATTAATATTTAAAAATTAAAAAAAGTTATATACAATATATATAATTATATATTTATATTTATATATATTTAAATTATATATATAAAAACATTATATACAATACATCCAAGGACAGTTTTGAGGAAGTCAAAATTTCCCCATCATCAGCAAGATCCTTCATTATACTTTATTACAGAAAAAGACTAGATGTGATAGGCTGATTCATATTAGTTTTTGTTTCTTTTGGTTAAAATCTCATCCCGGTCCCTTTTGACGGTCGGGCCCTGGTGCTGAGAGATCAACTGGCACCCCCCCCCCCTTTGTGAGGCCCTGCCTGTAACAAAATCGGAATGAACTGTCTAAAAATAATATTTAAAGTAATTTGTTGTACTAGAGATACATACAACTAATGTGTCAATCGAATAATGACCACCTCCCCAAACTAAACGAAATTGGTATGATCTATCAATTAAGGTGCAGTTGCTAAAAAAATGCTATTAACATGCTCTAAAAATTATTAAAAAAACTTATAACAGCACAAAACAACGTTTGAACATCACTACGGCATCAAATCAGATTTCGTGGAGCATCTATTGGACAAACCAAGCATACATGTGACCGGAATTCTTGATGAGAAAATTGTTAATGGATTTAAATTATAAGTAATTATAAGCTTTTTGCATCAAAAATGTTTTGACAGCTTATACGATTCCAAATAAGAAATTGCAATAAATATTTGGAATGATTTTAGTATAACTCGAATTTGATTTTGAATTTAATTGAATTCTTTTATTCTGAAGTAAAGATGTTGAAGGTCACATTGGTTTTGACATAAAACCAAATATACTATCTAAAGAGATATGAATGCAGTTTGAATTCTCCTCTTGTTAATAAACAAAATTTTTTAATTGATAAGATCTAAAAAAAAAAAAATAGAAACTGAAATTTACAATATAATTCAGTGATCGATAAGCATTGGATCCTGATTATCAATGGAGCTAAAATTTCGTTACGGAGACGACGCCGCAAGCATTTTGTTTCCGTCTGATTTACTCATTTTTTTTTAGTTTTTATTTGATTCTAATAAACTTTATTTTTATCTGTATTCTAGATTCTAAGTTCAATAATTAACTGAAGAGATCAATGCTGAAAAACGGCTCAAAAGGTATTGTTTGCTTTCCTTTTACCCTTAAAACGGTTCTTTTTTTTTTCTCTTTCTTGTGGTATCTAAAGTGCTGCGCAATGTTTTATATTCCATATTTTGTTCTTATTAAAATGTAAGACCAATGTTTATTTCTGACATCTCAAGACAGCATTTGGCGATCATCAGTTGAGAGTAGTCACAATGAACAAGGAGGTCTCATAACGGAAGTAAATTGACTGGCAATCGGAAGACAAATGGAACCACCACAAACTAAAACTAAAAACAATAATGCAAATTAAAAATAAAGAAAAAGAATGTGTTTATGCATTTTTACGCGCTTTTTATTTATTTAACTGCGCATTAGAAATTCATTGAAGCTGGCAGAGCCCAGCAAATGAATTTTCTTTTTCTTTCTTTTTTAATGTTTATTATTGTTTTTAGTTTAGATTTGTGGAGGTTCCATTTGTCGTCCCATTACCATATTTAGTTCTTGTTTTTTAATTTTGTTTTTTTAGTTGCTGAGGGATCACTAATTCGATCTTGATTAACTTATTCTTCGACTCGATCGCCTTTTCAGTCTTCACTGACTGAGTAGCTCTGGCTAAAGAGAGCTCAACATGCACGAAACGACCCTCTCAGAATCTTAGCTCGAAATCAAAAGGTTCTATTAGTTGTAATATTTATCCTGTAACAAACAGTTTTATTAAGTTACATGACCGGAGAGAACTAAATAATTTAATATTAGTGAAACTAATTTCAATTGTGTGGTTTTTTTTTTAAAAGAATGCGACTTTTAGTTTGTTTTTTTCACTCGTTAGACGGGTTTTTCTATTATTACTATTTTTTATTTATAAGATTTTTTTTTTTTGTGATCTCCACAAAAATATCGAATATTTTCAAATAAACAATAATCTTCTAAATTTAGGATGAAATAAACAAGAACGATGGAACTATATTCTTTACTGCAGAATAATGTGTTACCCAGTTCTCTGACGTCACTTCAATCTTTCAAAGAATCGACTTTTATTTTGTTTTTTTTCAATCGTTAGAGGGTTTTTCTAGTATTACTTTTTTTTATTGCTTACTTTCTTTTCCTTGTGATTCCCACAAAATACTTAATATTTTCAAATAAACAATAATCTTCTAAATTCAGGTTGAAACAAACAAGAAAGCTGGAACTGCATTGTTGTAAATGGTTGGCTAAGAAGAAATAATTGTCAATAATAAACATAGATAAATCATGAATCAGGACGAATTTGATGAAGTCTTTTTTTTTTTTCAGAGGCAATATGTTGTATTTTAGTTACTATTGATTTTATTAAAGGTTTTGGAATCGAAGTGAACAGCTCTTGTACGTCGAATAAGAACATGTAAGTATTATCGACTAATTTAATATCCCGTAAGTTTTGGCAGAAATGCACACCGTTTTTAATATGACCAATCAAATTATAACGGAATTGCTTCAAAGTATTTTGGATATTTTTGGACATATTATAGATGATTGAGAAAGCCCTTGTAATTTATGATGAGTCTTGTTTTATAACAATTACCTACATCTTTCACTTTGGTCACCTTAGGTGTGATTCTCGTAATGGGAAGTGTATTATCTTCATTTGCAAATAGTTTCTTTATCTATAAAAATTCCATATTCTTCAAGTAAATTCTTCTTTTCATTTCTTGTGTTATAAATATTTACGAAGAAAACTTCACATACAACATCATAGTATTTAAATAAATTTATTTTAAACACAAAAAGTTACGAATTTTGGAAAGTAATATACGTCTTCCGGTTTCAAACATAATAAAAAGATTGCAATATGTACAACAAAACAAAAACGATTAGAAGCCTAAACAAAATTCAAAAACACGTGAGTCAATAAATTTAGTTGCTGTTACAATAACACACCAATATAATACATTTCAATTATTAAATTGAT
>JAFIDM010039878.1:0-24761 GCA_023159025.1 Thereuonema tuberculata
CGCTGGTGCGGCAGGAAATGTCGTCGGTGGCCTCGCTGGTGCGGCAGCAGATGTCGTCGGTGGCCCCTTTGGCCGAAAACTTCTTATTTGAAGGCTTTCTTATGTAACATTGACTTATATATTTGCTTCTATCTGTGGTTACAACTAATGTTTAAACTTAGCATAAGCTGTAATGTCTCTGCAATAAATATAGGCTACGTCCACCAGAATATATATAATGGCCTTTTTATGTGAATCTGTTTGTCTAATTAATACACAAAGTGCAATGACATTAAAATGATAATATTCTTTTTTATAATATTTTTTTTTTACATCGTA
Source organism: Thereuonema tuberculata (assembly GCA_023159025.1). Classification (NCBI taxonomy): domain Eukaryota; kingdom Metazoa; phylum Arthropoda; class Chilopoda; order Scutigeromorpha; family Scutigeridae; genus Thereuonema; species Thereuonema tuberculata. Next base: position 319 of record JAFIDM010039878.1, read on the forward strand.
TTTGTAAAAATAACCCACTAATTGTTTTTTTCATATATTTAACATAAAAAAATCAGATGTTTTTGATTCGTTTAATCAATTTCAACTGTTAATTTTGTAATTGATATGATAAAGTCCAGGAAACTCTATGATACAAACATTCATATTAACAAATCAGATTGGTTTGATTTTTTAACAAACACCAAGTTCCTGAAAGACCTCGATTGACTTCTACTCTTCTTATAATATTTTGTTTTTTTCGTTGTGCATATTGGTTTTTTATTTTACTTTGTTATAATCGTGCAAGAAAAAAATTCGTGAAATAAATAGAAAGTTCATGTTTATTTTCAAATTATAATATCTGCTTAATGCAATAAAAATATTTTCATTTTCTCTGAAATAACAATATTTCCAATTATTTGTATAAATTGTCTAAATTCAAGAATATACATTCAGTGAGAGTTGACACCATTGGTTAAATGAGTAGGTAAACGCTAACCATTCGATGAAGGGAACTCCTTCTTCATTTACATTATTTAGATGAAACCTAAAAACGAATTTTAATTTTGTGAAACGTAATTTTGTTTTCGTAATTAAACACCTCAAAGATACAAGTAGAAAAAACTACTTATATCTTTGAGGTGTTTAAAAAAAGAGTCGTCTTTATAAATGTTTACAGAAGGTAAGCTGAATTACTAGACGACTTCTGAATAGTTTCTCAACAATCATCTATCAAATGTCAAACTGTTGGAGAACAGGAAATCATTCTCCAAGACAATCATTTATACCAAGATTTCTTCTTGGTAAAAAACATATGTTTAGAGCTTTCGAGGCTAAATCACTTAAGTTGTTTTTTTTTACCAGAAAATAAAAATGTTTAAGAAACAGAGTTTCTAGCAAGTCATTTGAAGAATTTCCTACATTAACTTCTTACAGAATAATCTATTAAATCTCAAACTGCGGGAGAAGAGGGAACTTGGTATGAATTTCGTCGTGATAAAAAAGCCTATTGATGAGGATGAACTTGTTTCGAGGTTTAATCATTTAAATTTTGTTTCAGAAAGTAAAAATGTTAACAGAATTTTTTAGCAAGTCATTTGGAGAGTTTCCTATAATTCATTGAAATATTTTAAATGAGGTGAATTTTGTTTCTTGTTTTTCATCTGAAGAATTAGTTTTTTGGTCGAGTATTTAAATAAATATGTGAATTATTGTACAATTAAATTGGATCTCTTAGATCACGAATTGAAGAAGTACGCCATCGCATAAAATAACACAAAATAAAAAAAATGGGACTACTAGTTTCGATTTAAAAGTCAATATCATGCTCGAGGAAGTAAAAATAACACTGGAATATATAGCATGAAGATTATAAAAATCTGACTATCAATCAACTTCAGCGATGAAAGCGAGGTTGGGAATATTCTATTGTGAAATGCGGGATGTGGAAGGAACAGGTCAAAGAGAAGGGAAAAAAAATATAAAAAAAAATAAATTAAAAATTCTTCTCTATATTTCTCTTTTCTCATCTTTCATTTGTGTATACTAATGTTAATAAGGCTAAGCTGCAGTTTATGTTTACCTATTCCACATTTGTCGATATTCTGAACTGAAATATTATCATTGTAACAGTTTGGATTCGATAAAATGTGCAAAGATTCTTTGCACTTCCGAGTAAAGTGATACTTCTCCCTACAAATAATAAAGAGATTATTAACACTCAAATAAATTTAACCATTGTATAAATGTTAATAATCCCTCTATTATTTGTCCGGAGAAGGATCACTTCATTCGGAAGTGCAAAGAGTCTTTGCACATTTTATCGAAACCAAACTGTTACAATGATATTCAAAATACTCCTGTATCACTAGATATAAGCATAGATTCAAGAAAAAATAAACCATCCTAAATACTCCAACCGATATTTCGTCTTTAATTCAGCATTAAGACTTCTTCATTGGTTTTACATTTCAAATCATAAAACAGAATGAACATTCTCTAAACTGAAAAGCAACATTACAATAGAAAACAATAATAATATATCAAAGTATAAAAGACTATTATTATAATAATACCAACAAGAGACATGTGAAACCTTTATTATACATAATACAGAAATAACATTATATAAAAATTGGAAATAAAAATCGGAGAAGTGAGGGATAATTATTTAAACTTTAAAATTTTATTTATTTTTTTGTTTCTTAACAATGTTTCTCTAAACAATCCTAAGGAAACACCGCTAAGTTTTAGGGACTTATCCCTATTAATACATTCACAACAGTTTATCAGGCAAGATTCAATGATAAATCTTTTTCCTTCATCTTTTGTGTCCATAACGTAAACAGTGGTCAGCCCACTCTGAAATCTTCTTGTTATTGCTGCGGAAAGCTCACGTGTGTTCTTGAAGGCGTTCGTTGATTGATCTTCCTGTGCTTCCAATGTACACGCCAACGCAATCTCTGCATTGCAATGCGTATACTACACCCATTCTATGTTACATTGTTTCTTCTTTTTTATCTTTCTTAAATAAACTATACCCTTTGAAATACATTAGATTAATTTCATTTGTTCTACAAACTTTTTTTACATGCTTATTAACATTTATGCCTACAGGTAATTCAATACATCTTAAAAAATTCGTTTTATTATTTCTATTATTTCATGTTGACGTTTTTTGAAATACTCTCGGAATGACTTTAGAATAAATGCTTTGAGGTATGCATTCATTAATAGTCTAGTTTTTAATTCCCTAATTTTGTTATGCCAATTACCTCTGTTTTCTGTGTAGTTAACGATTCTTCTCAAATTATTCATAATTAGGGCTTTTTTTGTTGTTGTATGATGGTTAGAATTAAAATTTAGCATATGATTGCTCTGATAAGGTTTTCTAAAATGTTCGAATGTCAAACCTGTGGTATCATTAATTATATCAATGTCAAGGAATGTGACTATTATCTTTTTCTTCTTCCATTTTAAACTTTAAATTCTTGTAATTTAAGTAATTTAAGAAATTTGTAAATTGTCTTTTTGTTCCACCACATATTACGAGTATATCATCTACATATCTCTTAGAAGTATAATTAGGATTTCTCCATTTCTTTATATAATTGTGTTCCATCCAATTCATATATAAGTTGCATAATGTCCCTGAGATTGGACTTCCCATTGGAAAGCCTTTATTTTGTAAAAACATTTTTTCTTCATATTTGAAATAACTGTTATTACAAATTGAATTCAATAATCTGAGAAAATTTACTATATCTATCTTAAATTTATTAGCTATCATATCCTGAAAATTTTGATTCTACAATCTTCAAAGTATCAATCACCGGAATGTTTGTATACATTGACTCTACATCGAGTGTATATAGCCTAACTTTCTTCTTTTTGTTGATACTTCTAAATTCTTTTATAGTATAAATTACATCTTGTGAATCTTTTAATATCAAACTAGGATCATCTAATACTAATTCTTTTAGGATTCCATTAAAAAATTTACCTAGATTGTGTATAGGAGAGACGAAAGAATTAATAATAGGTCTGATTTGATAGTCATTTTTGTGGGTTTTTATTCTTGGCTCAAAACACGGAGTTTTTGTCATACATTTTATCATCTCTTTATATTGGTATAGGTTAACAATCTTTTTCTTTCTTAATTCTTGAATTTCCTTTTTCACTTTTTTGTGAAGTAGATAAGTGTTATCACATTGTAATTCTGAGTAGTCATCTGATGCTAACATTTCATTAACTTTCTCATCATTTGTCATCTATAATGACTAACTTATTACCCTTACCTGATTTATTAATATTTAATTCTTTGTTATTCATTATATTATAAACACTTATCATATCTCTATAATTAATATTAGGTTTGGATTTGTCATAGTTATCTAAGCTATTATATATTTGGAAAACAGTTTCTTTCTTATCTTTAAACATAAAAATCTTCTTTTCAACTTCGGAAATCACATCATTAATATTGTATCTTCCTTTTACATTGAAATCCATACCCTTGTTGAGGGCAATGATTTCATTTTTAGTCAAATCTTTTTTGCTTATGTTTACTATGTAATTAGAGTCCTTACAAAAATTGTATCTTATCTCGTCCTTTTCTTTGATTCTCTTAATTAATTTAAATTTCTTCTTATCATTTAAAGTTTTTTTCTTTCTTTTATATGACAACCAATCTATCTTCATTACATCTTCATAATATTCTTTAGGCATAGCAAATTTCATAATCTTATTGTAATGCAAATGTTCATTCTGTAGTATTCTTATTTTCTGTTTAACCAGATGAATCTGATTTAGCAAGATAGTCCATTTGAATTCTGAAATAATGTAATAACAAGAACATTTCAGAGTGGTCTGACCACTGTTTACGTTATGGACACAATTCAGACCCAATAATGAATATTATATATAATATAGAAGATGAAGAAAAAAGATTTATCATTGAATCTTGCCTGAGAAATTGTTCTTTATTATGAACTTCTCAAACCGTCCGAAACCATCATGTATTAATGATGTATTAATAGGAATAAGTCCCTAAAAGTTAACGGTGTTTCCTTAGGATTGTTTAGAGAAACATTGTTAAGAAACAAAAAAAATAAAATAAAATTTTAAAGGTTAAATAATTATCCCTCATTTCTCCAATTTTTATTTCCAATCCTTATATATTATTTCTCAAAGGTGTTTTGTTGTCGGTACGGCATATTTCCCTTAAGACTTCATCAACATCAATGATTGAGACATCATTTTGAAGATTACGTTCCCCGCTAATGACGAAAAATAAACAAATTGTTTAAAATTAATGTTTTCGTTAAAAAACTTTATTTTAGAAACTTTTTTATAAAAATGTAGACATGCTTTAACAGAAGTGACTTATTTTTCGAAAGCGAAAGAAAATTTCAAATAATGCTGTAGCGTCGTAACTTCTAATACATCCTTTTTGGAATAAAAATGCACTTTAAAAATATATTTCATCGTTTATTTAATAAGAACAGATTAAAAAACAAACAAAGATTTATGTTTTAATGAAAATAAACGACTTATTACAATAAAAAACATAACAATTTGTCAACTTCTCATATATTATTTCTCAAAGGTGTTTTTTTTTTTTTATCTCACTTAATACTTTATCAAAATCAATGATTGAGATATTTTGAAGATTACGTTCACCGCTAATGACGAAAATTAAACAAACTGTTTAAATTATTGTTTTCGTTAAAAAACTTTATTTTAAAAACCTTTATAAAAATGTAGAAGGTGCCATCTATTGAATCTGTTCATGTATTTATTTCCACATTACCATTCGGCGACTGATCAAGATGCCATGCGAATTATTCGCACGGGTCAACCTTTTTATAAAAATGGAGAAGGCGCCATCTATTGACAATGGGTTTAAATAATATGCTCGACAGCTGTTGGATTTGTTTATTATTTCTCAAAAGTGGTTTTTTGGTGCGAATTATTCGCACGGGTCAACTAGTTTTTATTTAATTTTATTTCTGTATTATATATAACAAAGGTTTCACATGTCTTTTGTTGGTATTAGGTATGGGAATAAGTTTCCACCCTTTTGTAAACAAAGTTTGTTGTTTATTTAAATAATGAAATACAAAGTGATTTTATTCAAAGTATGCCCCATTGGAAGCGACAACTTTCTCCCATCTTTTAGGTAGTAAACGGATTCCTCGATGGAAAAACTCCGGTGTTTTTGACTCAATCCATTCATTAAGCCAATTTTCGATATCATCATGAGAAGTGAACCGCTCTCCAAAAAGGGTCGACTGCATGGACCGGAATAAATGGAAATCCGAAGAAGCAGTGTCTGGTGAATATGGCGGGTGGGGTAAGATTTCCCAATTCAATCCTTCCAAGTATTTTTGGACGGGTTTTGCAACATGGGGCTTGGCGTTGTCGCGCAGCAGAATCAGCTTGTTGTGTCTATTGTCCCATTCCTGCCGTTTTTCTTTCAACGCTCGATTCAAACGTATTAGTTGCAGTCGATATCGATCCGCAGTGATGGTTTCGGACGGTTTGGGAAGTTCATAATAAACAACAACCTTCTGATCCCACCAGATGCACAACATAACCTTTGAACTGTGGATATTCCGTTTTGACGTTGAGGGACCTGGTTCACCTGCATCACCCATGCTTTCGGTCGTTTCGGGTTGTCGTAGTAGATCCATTTTTCATCTCCAGTTACAATGCGATGCAAAAAACCCTTTCTTTTCTGTCATTGAAGGAGCATCTCGCTTGTGACCAAACTTCTACAATAACTTCCGCTCTACTTCTGTTTAAAAGGTGGAGGTTGTAGCTCGGAAACTCAGTCATTTAAAATCGTTCAGAGCGTGAAGAACAGTTTGATTTTATTCGTTGAAAATGTCAACATTTATCCCGACAAAGCAGCATTTGCGGGAAGTTCTGCAGGGAAGTTCTGCGAGAAGTTCTGGGAACAACAGCACGAATTACTCAATGAAGATCTAACTCAAACGCTCGAGGATTTGTCAAATGAGTTAAATGTTGATAGATCTACCGTCGGTAAACGTTTGCATGCAATGGGAATGGTCCAGAAAGCAGGAAATTGGGTGCCATATCAATTGAAGGAGAGAGATATAGAACACGCGACGTTTGGTCACAAGCGAGATGCTCCTTCAACGACAGAAAAGAAAGGGTTTTTTGCATCGCATTGTAACTGGAGACTTTCTACCACCATTCTTTCTCCGTGCTTAAAACGATTGTGACAGTTACTTCTAAACAAGTATCGATTCTTCCACATTAAATTTCAAAAATTGAAGATAAAATATGGCTTTTCTTAAGTAAGAAATAAAATTAAATACTGACTAAAAAGTTTATTCTCCGGATTAGAGAAAGTAATAAACAAATCTGCAGCTACGTCTTATTTCAAATATTCCAGTGAAATAAAGAATGTATTCAATATGAATTAGTCGAAATATTTTTCCCAAAATGACATTTATTATCAGAAAATGATTTTCATGATTAAATCTAGAAATCTAAATTTAAATTTGATGCAGTTGTTTTACCACAAAGAAATCCATTCCAAATTTCCTCTAGTCGTGTCAGATTTGTTAAATAACGAGTCCTCAGAATTAATTTGGTTTAACATCTAAAAAGATTTAGTTCTAGGACTTAAGAAAAACCATTAGTTCTGATGCGACCTAAAAAATATTATTGGTTTTAGATTTCTTTCACAAAAATTATTATTATTATTTTTAATTTAAAAAGTATAAGAGAGCAAGCATTGTATCTATTAGCATTTTATCCCGCTCATTTAACGAATTCGTAATTTATTTGTTGGCGATCTTTTGAGATTTGAATTATAATTAATATAAGAGTAAAATCAACTATTCAAATTTTATAAAATTTTTCATATCTTGCAGTACCATACCATACCATAAAATGGCAGGTCAATTAGTAGATTAGTTCAAGTCTACGGAAATCTTGTGACCCCCGAAGGGCGACCCCTAGGAGAAGCAGTAGATATACAAGGGAACAGATACTGGAATGGTTTCCCATATCTTGCAGTATCTCTATCTATTTTCTTGTGACACCCTATTATCTTAATGGTAACTTTTTTCTGGTGATCCCCTCGCCCTAACTCCTTAAAGTCCTCCTAGCGAAAGAATGACTCTGACCTTGAACTACAACAATGATCTCTTAATCATTCCAGGACTGAAGTTTGTATACAGAAACTATTCACAATCGCCAATCAGAAGCCAAGCACTTTCCCGCCATAAACACTGACATATACAATCGATTCAAATTCTACTATTGCGACATCTGGTGGCCACGGTCGTTCTTTGGTTTGCCCGATAGTAACTTGAATACACATACCAAATAAATTCTGATTTTCCTTTACAGCTTATAGGAATTCAAAAGTTTTTAGACAGTACTTCCTAATTTCTTTAATCGTTTCTGGACAATAGCAGCTTTTTTTTTTAGTTTTTGGTGATTCACTTTTATTTAGACTTAAAATTAAAATTTGAAATTTAAATATAACATTCTAGTCATTTCTTTATTATCTTACACATTAAACGTTGTTTTTAGCTACGAATAAGAGGGCTTTCACATTGGTCCTTTCCTGATCAGGCCTTTCAGTATACAGAAAGTGACTTAAACATTGTAAATTAGAAAGAATGGAAAAAAAAAATCAAATTTGTTTTAACCAACAGAAAATAATTAAAAGATTGGTTTCCGGGGTTCTGATTGTAATTTCATTAAACAAAATAACTACACTCATTACCACAAAAAACGACGACCTAGAAGGAGTTGTCCGATTGTAATGAAATTTCGTATGCAAAGACATTGGGACCGCCCATGCAAATCATTAAACTTTGGTGTCCAATGAATGAATAGCGAGAGCTGTAGCACATCGCAACTGCGCACTCATCAGGAAATTATAAGAAGCAATTCTCAATCTGATGGTCAAAATTTCTGTTGCATTGCGAGTTAGGATACCTTTCAACGACTGAAAAAATGCCTCGTCGCAGGATTCGAGCTCATTACGTGCAACTGTCAGAGTTTGAAAGAGGTCGTATCATTGGATTTAAAGAGGCAGGTTGGTCAAATCGGAGAATCGCTCGTCATATGGGCCGAAGTGATGCGGCGATTAGAAGATGCTGGCAGGAATGGGTGGACAATGGCAGATTTCAGCGTCATGAAGGTAGCAGTCGACCTAGGGCCACAGCAGAGCGGGAGAATAGAGTGATTGTCAGATCAGCTGTCACAGCGCCTGAATCATCGTTATCAACCTTAAGACGTGCGACCCGCACACGACTGTCCACCATGACCATTCACAGATGACGTGTCTGGAGACGCCGAGGGCAGCTTGCCGATCCTGCTTTCACTATTGCACGCCACACAGGCCCTCAACCAGGAGTTATGGCCTGTGGTGCCATTTCCCTTGATAGCCGAACCCCTTTGGTCGTCATTAGCGGCACACTTATAGCACAGCGATACATCGACGACATGCTGAGATCTGTTTTGCTAACCTTCCTTTTAACCTTATTTTTCAGCAAGATAATGATAATGCCAGACCACATACGGCACGTGTTGCTATGACCTGTCTTGCAGCTTGTGAAACACTTCCGTGGCCAGCCAGATCCCCAGACCTCTCTCTCCAATCTAGCATTTCTGGGATATGATGGGAAGGCGTCTGCATCTACTAGGGAATGTGAATGACCTAGCCCGACAATTGGAGCAAATTTGGCAAGAAATACCGCAGGAGACCATGTCCCTCACTCTATGCCACGTCGTGTGGCAGCTTGCATTCAGGGTATAGGTGGGTCAACACCTTATTGAGCTCGTTACTTTGTAACTCTGTAACTCTGAAATAATTCAATTTGTCTGAAATTTTAATCATTTTCTATTCTGTATATAATCTTCCTCTCCACCAATTTTTGTCTCCATCGGACAACTCCTTCTAGGTGCGTCGTTTTTTTTTTTAATGAGTATATTTCTGGTTTTGCAAAAATGATCTTACTTTGACTCTACTCATATTTCCAACATCACAAATTTAAATGTAAAAAAACTACATTTAATATTAAATATTGTCATATTCATAAATATTGTCTATTCATATTATCATATTTTCTAAGAATTAAGCCATTTTTATAGATAACATTATTTAATGAGCCAGTATCTTTTCAAGTATAGATACGTAATCTATATTGACACTCACATAATAGATCAATCAATTAATGCCAAATTTGTTTAAAAAGAAAGCTCATGAGAATTATTCCTGAAAGAAAATTGTAATTGGAAATATAATTTTTAAAAATCCAGATTAAAAATTAATCTTTTTATTTTTTAATCTTTTCGATTTTTAAAAATATATGTAAAATTGAGCTGTAACAAACAATACAAAGTTTCGGCCATTTTGATAAACATTATTGTAATAAATACAAATGTAATACTGATCACAAACAAGGTAAAAAATACACTCGCTTGTTCGAAGACTGAACAAACATTTCATTCGAGAGGCTGCTTTGGGAAAGTACGTACTTTGGAAGACCGTAGCTTGTTGAGAAATATTAGATGGAGTTATCGGACTCTTATATAATAACATCGTAAACTGGAAATCGAATACCACGCATCTGTAGAGATCTTGAATATTAACTTCTTTGTCAAATCCCGAAGCCGTTCACCCAGACGATTACTTTAGCGACAAAGGATTTTAAATGCTCAAGGTCGTCTCAATTAGTCTGTCAATTTATCCATGGGATTCCTTGTTAAGAATTTCTGCAGAACAGATCAGATCAGCATGGAAACAAATTAGGCCAAAAGTAACGAACCCTCATTTTCAATCTATAGGATCTTGATTCTTCGGTTTTCTACCTTTCACTTTTTTGACATATCCAGGAAAAAATGCAATTTGCAGAACATGCGAATAATACTAAAAGTAAAGACAGATGTTAGGCTGTTACTCCCTATTACACTCTCAAAAAAGATTTAACTTGAACACATTTTAAAAAAATAAGACTAAACTTCTTTTTTTGTTTTGAAAAGCTAAATGCAAAAAGCCATTCCCATTATTACCACTTGCATCTGTTTGAAAATAGGATTATCATAACGAAGAAACTGACTCGAAAAAATTATATTCCTTAAACCTAATACTATCTAGGATAAAACGCTTTCTTGAGTTTTATCTATGTCCATCAAAAAATATATGAAAGGAGTATTTCTTTAACTAAATCTAGTGTGAGCGATGTATAAAAAGCAACCACATCTAAAGAAATAGAAATAGTGTAAAAATTAATGATCAAGAAAACTAAACAAAAACAATACAAATTAATTCCATAATTATGTTTTATTTTTGTTTCGTTTTCTTGATCACTATTAAGGGGCGCTATATTACATATGCGTCTGTTGTCTGACATAGGATCATTTCTTTTCCTTTTTTTTTATCTTTTGGCCAATCTTTGACCAATTGTGCCTCCTTACGCAAAACTAATTTTTTTTCCCTTATAGGTCTAATCCTTTCATTGCTGTTTTTTGTTTGGCAGTTTCATATTTCTACCTTATTGAGTTTATAATGTAGTAGATTTCAGTTCCTATTTGAGATATTAAAAATAAAATTTAAAAAAAAAACAAGCCTTAAGAGGCGTGAAGATCATTTTCTGATCTGTCACCATCAGAAGTCTTCATTAAGAAACCTACGGACAGATCAGCTGCCCGATATCTTAGTTTTAACAAGGAAAAAATTGGTATTCATTTTTGATATTCATCATCAAATGTACGACAAACACCATTATACATGGTGTTTTAAAATGTTTAGAATGATTTCAAACACTCTATGTAAAATCGTTATTGCAGATATGATGCAACGAATGGTACAGTTGGACAGAGCACACTTTCAAGTTTGTTTTACATAGTTCAGAACGGTAAAATATCACCTCGAAACTCGAATTACGCAATCCTGGCTAACGAGACAGCAGTGGGTTATTGGCTGCTGAGCCGTATAACAAACGACTGCCTCTGCCGCTCGCAGGGTGGTGGTGTTGACAAAATAGTGTTTACAGGTGCGAAGAAGGCGTACTGCGTTCTTGAATATCAAGCAACCAGATCGGTGACGGTGGTGCAGCGTGGTTTTCGCACCATATTTCAGAATAACCAATCTGTCAAGAATTCCATTCGTAATTGGTATGAGCAATTTAAGCGAAGCGGGTGCATTTGTAAGGCCAAGTGGAATGGCCGACCGACAGTCCCTGAGGAGAACGTGCGCCGCATTCGGGACACGTACCGTCGCGTCGTAGCCCTAACAAATCAACGCACAGAGGAAGTGCAGAACTGGGTACCCCACAGCCGACTGTGTGGCACGTGCTGCGGAAACAAATGTGCTGCCTACATATATGTCCATATCGCCGCAGCATTTAACACCGAACGACCACAGTCTTCGTGAGGCATTCTGTCAGGCGATGTTACAGCGATGTGAAGTTGAGAACTTTGCGACTACCATCATTTTCCCCCTTTCACCTTTCATGTCAGCGGAAGAGTGAATCGGCACAATGTCCGAATTTGGGAAAAGGAAAATCCCCATGCTTATATGGAGCACGTGCGGGATTTCCCAAAAGTGAATGTTTTCTGTGCCATATAGGTGTACATAGTTTACGGTCCATTCTTCTCAGAGAACACTGTGACAGGTGCCAGCTACATTGACATGTGAACGGAATGGCTGTTACAACAATTGGAAAACGACACGGATGACTTTATTCTGCAGTCGATGGGGCACTATCCCATTTCCACTCAGCCCTACGCGACCGTCTGAACGAACGGTTGCCATAACGGTGGATCAGGTTATCCCATTTTGCTTGCACTTCTCCCGGCATGGTTTCTCAGTCTTTGTCTCCGCCTGTCCTTATTTCCGTGCACAATAGACCAAGGTCACGGTGCTCTGCTTCCCTGCCACCCACACTCACCACAGAAACATAAAAACTAAAAAGGGTGAATGATGGATCTTTTTATGCAATATGTGGGCCCACAATGATTATGCAGATCCAGAGATCTCAGTCTATGTATGTGATTTTTGTAAAAATAAGTGAATTCTGATTGTGTTGCTATACTTTGTACGTTTATGTCAATAAAACTTTTTCTTTTAAGCTTCGTAGCAATTCATTTTTTCAATTCATTTTTCTTAGCAATAACAGTTTTCTCATAAAGTAGTAGTACTGTTTTATGTGCTACCCGATTTTGAAATTGTTAGATATTGATTTTATTTAGAAAAATTTAAAAATTCAAAATTCTGTAAGGTCCACAACATATTTATTTATGCAGCACGTTTCACATCAAATTAAACATTTGGCATTTGGTTTTATTTTCTCATCTATATCTATTCTGAGATCTTTTAGTTTTAAAAACATGGGCATCTCATATTTCTATTTTGCCTTATTTCTTGATATAGTCCTTTAGACTGTTGTGAAATAATAGTAATATTTAAGATAAAGAGATTGAGGTCCTATCAATTGAAGACTGAAATTTTCAACGTGATTCAGCTCAACGCGATTTAGTTCTAGTGATTTAGAATTTCCAAAATCGAGACACAACTGCATGTTTTCAATGCTTGAGTATAAATTTGTTTTATCATTTTAAAATAGAGTTCTCCCTCCCTTGCTTTTTCCATCGAATTTACAGTTGTCTATTTTAAATTTTGAAGTATTTTAACCCTAAATATTTTGCTGCATTCAATTTTAATAACCAAAATTGGCTGCATTCAATTTTAATAATCAAAATTGAAGTTAATTTTCAGTCAAATGCTAGTAGACTGAAAATTAATTAACGAAACTAATGACATCAGAAACCTTTGGAGTTCTATTCAACCAACTGCCATTCGACTAGTTAGATGTTACACTGAAAATCACTGTAATATGATTTGAAATAATGACTAAAATAAATAAATCAATTATCCAAAGAAGAAAGTTTACTTCGAGATAAAATAGTATAAGGAATTTTAATCAGATAAAGTAAGAGAAAAATTATTGGCAGAACCGCTACTTCATTTAGATCAAGCCATAACAATTTGTCATATAAGTGAACAAGCAAGTAAATAAATCAAAAAATGGAAGCTGGTTAAAATAATATGATATTCTGCAATCAATTCAGTAAATAATGTTAATAAAAAACATAAATTCATCCTTAAGAAATGTAAGCATTTACCAAAAAAAATATCCAAATACACAAAAACAGTTAATTTCCCCAATTTGTAAAAGTTGGGGATGAAGTCATCAAAGAAAGAATTGTCTGGCATTTAGAAGAATTTGTAATAAATGCAAAAAGAAAGGGTACTTTGCAAAAATGTGCAAGACTCCTAACTTTTATAATGTAGTAAATGAATCTACAGTTAATCAAATAGATGAATATGAAGCTGAATTTTCTCACTCATGGTATTGGTTGTGAAAACAATCAATGAAAGTAAAGATGATTGGTTTGAGAAAATAATAATTGGAACTGTAGGTGTCAAATTTAAACAGGATTCAGGTGCAAAATGGTATGTGATGTCCTTGTCGTTAGCAAAACAACTTAAAGCTCAAGTTACAGATTCGAATATCAAAAGAATAATATCTTTCAATAGACATTCTATTCCAGTAGTGGGAGAAACATACTTAAATGATAAAGTTAGAAAACTGAATCAAAGATTAAAATTTATAATAGAAGATTCAGAAGTTACACCAATCCTAAGTAAGGATACTTGTGTCGAATTGCAGTTACTAGAAGAATTGAAAACTGTAATGAAGAATTTGATAAAAATCCAGATTTTTTAATGGTTTAGGTTGTGTTAAAAGTTTCAGTTATAATGTAGAACTGATTGAAAATGCACTGTTGAAAATCTTTTCACCAAGAAAGACATCTTATGCAATACAAGATAAGATAAAACCAGAAGAAGATAAAAAAAATTACACAAGCAACGCCAGCAGTAAGTTCATTGATAATTGTAGAATAAAATGGGAAATTAAGGCCAAGTATAGATCCCTTAGATCTAAATAAATATGTCAAAACAATACATTATCCATTGAAAACAATTGAACAAATTGCAACAAAGATTAAAGGAGCTAAGTTCTTTGCAAAATTGGATGCAAGAAAAGGTTTCTGGATGATACTTGTAACAGAAAGAACCTCCAAATATTTTTAACTATTAATACACCATGGGGAAGATATAGTTTTTTAAGACTTCCATTTGGGCTCGTATGAGCATCTGAATTATTTCAACAAGTAATGAATAAAATAAATAAATCAATTATCCAAAGAATAGCCTGGTTAAAAGATGAGAATTTAATGAAGATTAAAAACTTAATTACAAACGACCTAGGTTTCGAATTGACAACGCAATTCTTTAACAAGCAATGGATTTTTTACAGGAAGGTAACGTGGTTTTATACAGTGAGTATGGGAAATATGATGTCACAATAATTAAAATATTGTGGCGACGTAAAGCTGTGTGGAGTCCTGGTAGCGGTGGCTCGCTTCGAATGGATGGACCTCGTATTGGAAATTAGATGCCGATGCTCTGGAATGTAAATAAAGTTCGTTATCTAGATTCTGTTGATAGAGAAGATGAGACACATTATTGGTGTTATTGATAGCTGTAAACGGAAGGGAAGAAGGAACGGAAGGATCTGAAAAATAAATTAAAATAATTAATGAATCAAATTTTAACTTATTGGATCTTTTTTTCTTTTTTCCTGTTTCATTTGTCTTATAAATGCTGAGAAAATGTATGTATTAAATTAAATGGAGAAAAGGTCAAGCAGTACAAATATTTGGGAAGCATAATACAGGAAGACGGCAGATGTAACTTAGATATTAGAGATCGAATTCGTAAGGGTAAATTTGCATTCTATTACAGAAAAAACTTGTTCACAAATCAGATGGATATTGATTTAAGAAAAAGACTTATAAAATGTTACATTTGGAGTATTTCCTTGTATGGTTCAGAAACTTGGACTCTGAGAAAGAGAGATGCTGAGATGCTGGAAGCATTTGAAATGTGGCTATGGAGGAGGATGGAGAAAATTAAATGGACAGACAAGGTGACTAATGACGAAGTTCTCGAAAAAATTGGGGAAGAGAGAAGTTTATTAAAGAACATTAGAAGAACAAAAAAGAACTGGATTGGTCAGTTCTGGATTGTGCTGACAGGTGAAAATCTCATGAAGGAAGTATTGGAGGGGAAGATTGAGGGAAAGAGACCAAGAGGAAGAAAGAGAAAAATGATCCTGGATGACCTATTGGTTACAAGTGGATATCAAGGCCTGAAGAAGGAGGCAAGAAATAGAACAACTTGGAGGAAGAGACATTGCTGACCTTATTCGCTGATTGCCATTGGACCTGTCTATCACAGAACACTGATGATGATGATTTGTCTTATATTTCTTCTTTGTGTAATTGAATTCAGTTAATATTCAGGCAGGTGGGGACTGAAAGGTGATCATTGTATGAATCTTCAAGCTATGATAAAGAAAATAATTCTAAACATTTTGTTTCGTGATGAGCTTCGCACTTCGCCATAATTTTGGGAGAATAAAAGTTGATACCGTGGTGCATCGTGCTGGCATGTACAAAAATGCTCCGCCACCCGCTCCTGTGCAGTTCTGCGTGTCTCGCTCAGATAAAGACAACATTGTTGATAGCACTGCAGCTCATATACAATTCCGCTATCCGGAGTGTTTTGATGAGACGTTGTTTTACGAAGGATATCGTATATAGTATGTTTAGCCGGTGCAGTAAGGCAGATGTTGAAGGATTTACACAGTTTTTGAATAGCAGGGAAGAGATCCTAATGATATTCAATTGACGCAAAGCATAGTTTCTGTTTATTTTGAGGGGCTTGTCGTTATTGTAATAATTCATTATGGTTTTCTTGAAATGACGCCTCATACACCAATGTGGAAAATCATTAAAAACCAGTTGTGTGTAAATAGTGCTTAGTTCAGAATTAAAGACCTCTTCGTTACTAGACAGTGCGAATGCTCGGTAAATAGACATGGTTACAATGTTTATTTTAAATGAAAGGGGAATATATGTATGAAAGTTCATTACAATTCCTGCGTATGTGGGCTTCCTGTAGACAGCAGTGGTGAAAATTAGAGTAGATCGCGAAATCATGACATCAAGGAAAGGTAACTGGCCGTTATGCTCAACCTCGATATCGAATTCAGTGGACGGATGAATTTGTGAAAATATATCGAAAATATATTTGGACATATATTTAGATATATAAACTGGAAAATATATTTTACATAAAGGATAATGTCATCGACATATCTATGGTACAGACGTACATCAATTTGTCCAAATAAGTGGAATGCAGATTCTTCAACCCATTCTGCTAAAATGGCGGACGCAGAAAGTCCCATGAAAATTCCGGTAATTTGCTGATAATAATTTCCATTGAATTCAAAAAATTGCATTTTGAAAATGTCTTCCATCAGGAGTGCGATAAAATCAAGCATATTCGTTTGAATTAAAGTATGTAATTTTCTTGTTCTTATATAATGCAAAGTATGACATATTGTTATAACTCAGCTCTCAAAGGCATATCTGATTTTATGTATCCGATAGATAAAACTGAGGAAAGTGTTTAATCCTAGATATAGTATTAGATTTAAGGATTATAATTTTTTCAAGTCAGTTTCTTAGTTATGATAATCCTATTTTCAAACAGATGCAAGTTTTATTAATGGCTTTTTCCGATTTTTTTTACCGATATTTGTCTACAGTATTCTGTGCATTTAGCTTTTCACAAAAAACAAAAAAACAAAAAAAAACAGTTTAGTCTGATTTTTTTTAGAATATGTTAAATTCAAGGTAAATCATTTTTGAGGGTGTAATAGGGAGTAACGGCCTAACATCTGTCTTTATTTTTAGTACTCTTCGCTTGTTCTGCAAATTGCATTTTTTGGAGGGGTTTGTCAAAAAGGCAAAAGACATGAATGCGAAAAACGAAAGAATTGCAGATCCTATAATCTGAAAATGAGAGCTTCGTTACTCTTGGCCTAATTTGTTTCCTTGGTGATCCTGATCTGTTCTGCAGAAATTCTTAACAAGGAATCCCATGGATAAATTGACAGACTAATTGAGACGACCTTGAGCATTTAAAATCCTTTGTCGCTAAAGTAATCGTCTGGGTGAACGGCTTCGGGATTTGACAAAAAAGTTAATAGTCAAGATCTTTAAAGATGCGCGGTGTTCGATTTCCAGTTTACGATGTTATTATATAAGAGTCCGATAACTCCATCAAATATTTCTCAACAAGCTACGGTCTCCCAAAATACATACTTTCCCAAAGGAGCATCTGGAAGGAACCGTTTGTTCCGTGTTCGAACAAGTGAGTGTATTTTATTTTACCTTGTTAGTGATTAAAATTGCATTAGTATGTATCACTACAATGTCATATAATGTATCAAAACGGTTAAACATTATATTGTTTGTTACAGCTCAATTTTACAAATATTTTTAAAAATCGAAAAATTAAAAATTAAAAAAATTAATTTTAAATCTGGATTTTTAAAAATTATATTTCAAATTACAGTTTTATTTTGTAGGTTTCTTTCAGGAATAATTCTCATGAGCTTTAGTTTTAAACAAATTTAGCATTAATTGATTGATTTATTCTGTGAGTCTCTCAATATAGACTACGCATCCATATTTTAAAACATACTGGCTCATTAATCAATATAATCTATAAAATGGTTTTATTCATAGAAAATATGACAATAGAGTCACAGTGAGGTGAAACCATTTTTGCAAAAACCAGAAAACTTGTTTTTGTTTTAAATTACAATCAGAACCTCGAAAACCAATTTTTTAATTATTTTCTGTAGGTTAAAACCAAACTGATTTTATTTTCATTCTCTCTAATTTACAATGTTTATGTCACTTCTCTGTACCAATGCCTTCTGAGCCGTATCGTCCTGTTTCTTTCCAACACCGTTTAATGTCTGAGAAATAAAACAGAAATGACTAGAATGTTATATTTAGAACTAATATTTACGTCACTTGAAAAGGCTGTCTCTCGTCAGCGAAACTGCGTTATTGTATACATTTTATTGTGTGTATAAAATTTTTTTGATGTAATCAGGCTATGGCTTCAATAATGTGTTTGTTGTATTTAGATTGCAAATTTTATTTTTAAACCTAGTTAGGATCATCAGTCTGTTTATGCAATTGTCCTCTCCCAGTAACTTTAAAATCCCCGTATTCTTGACGATCCTTGAATGCATATTTAAGACGATGTAACTTTTATTTGTGAAATCTCTACAAAATGTTTCAACATAGATCCTATTATAAAACATAGTTCTACCATAAAACAATTACCATAGTAATTACCATAAAACATGAGTCCCTTAGAAACAGCATTAGAACCGTAATCATTGGATGTCAATCAAGGTGTTAAGACAAGAAATTAGCAAAATTTAATATACATTTTTAATGCTTTTTATTGCTACATATTTGTTCCAAACACGTTAAATTATCCCATTATGCATATGTGTTATTTATAGTTTAATCCGTTCTAAGCTAGTGGTTACTAGGGGGGGATTAACATTTTGGCCTTTTTAATTTTTAATATCTTATTAATTTTTTTTATATGAAGGGCCATTGTTTTGCTTAAGTGTGTTTTGTTGATATTTTGTTGCTTTCGCTGAGCTGCAGATACTGGGTAAATTCAGCTGATGATGGCTAATAAGCCTGAAACAGTCTGCCTTGAATTCCCGGTATCCAAATATTCAAAAGCATCTCAGTGATTTCTATTCGTGTGCGTTTTTATTCCTTTTTATTCCTATATAAAAATCTAAAATTTTGTAAAATTGTAAAATTATTTAGTTTTCATTTTTAAAATAGCTTTTAATTTATAATTTATATTCTTAGAGTTTTAATAAAAAACAATTCGAAATGTTGGACAAACATTTAGTTTTTTGCTTTTAAAAATTAAAATTTTAGAAATTGAAAATCAGGAGATTCAGGAAGCTGTTACTTTTTTACAATTTTCTTTTTGCAACTTTCTTATAATTTAAGAAATTTAGAATTTCTTATAAAGGATAAGAAAAAATTAGTTTTACTTTTCCAAACACAAACTTTTTGGAAAATAAAGAATTATTTCAATTTTTTAAATAGCCACAGATATTTTCTTATCATAAATTTGGAATTATTATTTGTAAACAATCGATTGTAAATTCATTTGAAAAATTTTAAACTACAATTCTTTTACATTCGTTATATAATGTTATTGTTAATGTAGAAGATGGGTGGTAAATATACCTAGCACCGCATCAAGTGTCAGATTTTTCAAAATATTAGTATTCAAGATATAAGATGGAGTCAACACAAACAACGATACACAAAGTACAGTAGAGTTTAGGTGTATGTTACGCTATTCCAGACTTTCTTATGATAAATAATAGCAGAAAAATTGTAAAGGATGAATCTCCACGGACAGGTACTGAAGAGAGCTTCTGAATACTTCTATCATCCCTTATTATGTGAAAAGAGAAATAAAACACTTAGAACAATAGTTAAAAAGAATTTGAATTATAAACACATAATCATACTGAAAAACTATAGAGATTCCGTAAGTTACATAAAACTTTAACACTTATTAACAGTTTCACTTAACATTGAAACTGGAAGTGAAAAAATGAAAAAAAATCTTTATCATCTTAAAATAGTTTCAATTATCAAAGCAAATCACAAGAAATTAACTCATTCTTTTTGTTGTGTTTTTTAGATCGAAATATGAAGTACATTGTCCTCTTCTTAGTACTTTTATCTGTATTTAATTTGAGTGTTTGGGCCAGAAGTCTGGAAACAAAGGAAGCAACGGAGCAAATCCTTGGAGGTCTTTCAGATACAGAAACAAATGTCGCCGGGGGAGCAAAGAAGCGACTCCTTGGAGGTGTTTTAGATACAGTAGGTGTTTTAGATACAGCTCGCGTTCACAACATCCTCAAAACACAACTCAATGCCAGAAATAAAATTAAAGCCATTAACACTTTTGCCGTCCCCACACTAACATATTCGTTCGGCATAATTTCATGGACAAACACTGAACTCGAAGCACTACAACGCACAACACGCACTACATTCACGAAACACAACATGCACCACCCCAAGTCCGCTACGGAAAGGATGACTCTTTCCCGCAAGGAGGGAGGCCGAGGACTCATCAATCTCATCACCCTACACGAAAAACAAGTACACACACTTAGGGAACACTTCCACCAAAGAGCACAACACTGTTCACTCCACTTAGCCATTGTCAAGGCTGACACACATTTCACACCCCTGGACCTCGCAAACCCTTCTCTAACACTCACCACTCCCGACATCCACACACAGCAGCTGCGTGAATCATGGGCTCGTAAGGAACTCCAAGGCAGACATCGCCACGAACTCAGCCAGCCTCATGTCGACATGGAAGCGTCGAACAGATGGCTGATGAGTGGTGAGCTGTTTGGGGAGACCGAAGGGTTCATGATCGCGATACAAGACCAAGTCATCCCCACACTCAACTATAAGAAACACATTCTACACGACTCAAACACACACGACGACAGATGCAGGAAATGGCACACTACACATGAGACTATCGACCACATAATATCAGGCTGTCCCCTGCTGTCCCAAACAGACTACCTCCACCGACACAAACAGGTAGCGTCGATCGTTCATCAACAGCTAGGACACAAACACTCACTTATTAAGAACACGGTCCCATACTACAAGTACACGCCACAAAGCATACTAGAGTCATCCTCACATAAGCTGTGCTGGGACCGTCCCATTCACACAGACAAAACTATACATCACAACAGACCTGACATTACATTTGTTGATAAGGTCAACAAACAGACCTCACTCATTGATATTGCAGTTCCCATCAGCAAGAACATGCAGAAAACTCACGCTGACAAGATAAGTAAATACACAGACCTAGCTCACGAGCTCCAGAAGCAGTGGAGGCAGGACCGAGTACGTGCTATACTCATCATACTGTCCGCTACTGGTCTGATACCTCACACATGACATCACAGCCTCAGCACACTAGGACTTCATAAAAACACTTATGCACAACTCAGGAAGGCTGTGGTACTCAACACAACACGCATAGTTCGGAAATTTATGGACACAAGCACACATCCCTAACTATTCATCCAATTTTTATTTTTTTTTATACGATTGGCAATATGTGTTTTGGTCCTTGACCCGCCGTATTGTCTTAGCTGGGGAACCCATGGTTTGAAACTTTTTCGAGATAATAATAACAGTGTATTATTATTACTGTAGTAGTTGTTTTGTACAACAGGCATCAAACAAGAGTAGAAGGCAGATTGGATGAATGAGTGGGATATAATCCATTAGGAAAACACTGACTATTTGATGGAAATTGTATCTGTTCGACTACACTTTAAAATGTTAATTTCCTAAAACTAAACTCAATACACACAATTTTGGTTTTGTAGTAATACACATCAAAACTAACTGATATCTATTAGTCTTTAATCCTATTAGAAATCAGCAAAAGTTAAATTGATTTTTTAGGAGAGCGCTTGGAAGAGACTCGATATACAGTTACTTCGCTTCATTCTATATTACTACTCTATTGTACATTATTACTCTAGTGTATATTATTACTCTAGTGTATATTATTACTCTATTGTTTGGCTATTACTATTGTTCGAAGGACAAGATAAGATGAGTGAGTATTATAAACATAAAATTAAATGTCTCCTATGTGAAAAAAAATCATGACATCATGAAAATCATGAAAAGAAATCATGAAGAACCTAGGTGTATGACGTGTGGACTGGAAGAACATATAAACTGTGCTAAAGAAGATGATATTGAAGATTTCTCTACCCCGTCAAAATGAATCTTAAAAATATAATAACTCTTAAAAGATTACTATAAGAAGCAGAAAGAACGATTATCATCATCAAGATGTGCGATCTTCGTATATACGAAGTTACGCGGTCTACGGAACCTAGTGACCCCCGAAGAGCGATCCCCTAGGAGAAGCCGTAGATATACTAGGGAACAGATACTGAGGGTGATTTCCCGTTGCCTTCCCCCAGGACGCCATTAAGGAATGACGTCAGACCGAAGAGAAAGTGAAGAAGAGGCTGGACAACACAGGAAAGGAAATTGAAACAGCCATGCCCCTGCCGGGATTCGAACCCAGGAACTGGCGCACTGGACGCCACGGCTGGCCGCCGCCGAGACCGCACGACCACGCCAGCACGGCGAAAGAACGATACCAATACAAATAAAGAATGAAAGTCATCAAAATCTGAAGAGAGCTTTATTAAAAACCTATCGACCCCCTCAAAATCAAATGTCACTGCCTTAAACTCCGATCGAAAATGAATTATGGCCAATCTATTCTACAAGAATTAGCTGATACCAAAGAGCTCAATGGAATTTATAAATAAACAATAGGAATATATCATGAAGATAAATCAAGAAGACATCAAAGTAGACAAAAGATTTCGCCTCTGAGCTATCAACAGTGGGAATATGAGATGACCGTTTCGTCCTTTATGGACTCATCAGCCACACAAACCCTCTGTCGAAAGCTCAGATCGCGAAATCAAGTAAGGAAATCTCAAGGTCCTTTGGGAAGTACACTTATAGCGATGGATGCGCGGCAGGGATATTATAATTTTAGTCATTTATTTATTATCAAGTATTGTTAATACTTGAATTTCTGGATGATAATCTCCTGAGCGTATTGGATTCACCGCCCACATTTCTATCTTATGCTGGATATACATCTAGACCAGACTTAGTTATTGTTCATCCTGACTTGGAAACAAACATAAAACTAAAATTATTAGACGATGCAGCAGGATGTGGACATAGAGCTATAAGTGTCTCCATTCAAAATATAACACAACATCTCCATTCAAAATATAACACAACAACTTAAGAAAGTACCTCGCTGGAACTTCAAAAAAGCTAATTGGGATAAGTTTACAACTCTTACTGATTCTCTAAGTACTAAAGTAAATATCAGTAATTGTCCAGATACAGCATATAAAACAATGTGAGACATAATTTTAAAAGCTGCCAATCAAACCATTCCACGAGGACAGGTAAAGAAATACCGATCATTCTGGAATGACGAATTAACAGTATTAAAACATAGAAGAAATAATGCACGAAAAAGAGCTGAAGATACAAGACAACTTGAAGATATCATTGACCTTAGGAAAAAACAGGCTAAACTCCAAAGAAACATACGACAAAGTAAGCGATATACGTATAGATCGTTTATTGCAAAACTAGATTATAAAAAAGATGGACTCAAAGCTCAACAATTCATATCTAACTTAAACAATAATAATCTGACTAAGCCTACAGAACCCTTTAGAGAAAAAAATAAATTATTAACACAACAAAGGACATAGCTAATACTATGTGTAGCTATTACGTTAATATTAGCAGCATAGAAACAAAACCATATAATATAAAAAAAAATTCTTAAAAAACAAATTAGTAACATGTGCAACTGAGGAAGAAACAAAACTTTTCTATAATAATTTTTCATTCATAGAAATGGAACATGCATTAGAACAAATTCCCACAAAAAAATCACCTGGACCAGATGGTATACTCTCTGAATTTCTTTTACATATGGGTAATGGAGCAAAACAGGCACTTCTACATATGATCAATCTCACATGGAGAAGATATATTGCTACCGAACTTTGGGTCTAGTTCGGAGACGCTGGGGAACAGATTACGACAAGAGTGATTATAAAACAATTCAGAGAATTTATTCAAATAAAGAAAATATACTACAACTCAGAAATTTCGAACTGAAGGGTCCCTCGGGACTGGTGACCTCTAACTTTGGGCCGGTCCGGGTGGCTTCTATGTTCGGGCCGGTCCGGGTGGCTTCTATGTTCGGGCCGGTCCTGGTGGCTTCTATGTTCGGGCCGGTCCTG
>JAFIDM010039880.1:0-24750 GCA_023159025.1 Thereuonema tuberculata
AACTGAGCATTAGTTATTCTGCATTGTTCTGTTTTCTGGTTTTGAACATGGCGGATTCTGAAAATAGATCTTTATTCATTTGTATCAGCAAAACCTTGAAAAGTCAATCTCGAGGAATCATTTGAAATGTTGATTGTTATTTCAAGTCATTGTAAACAACAGGAGCGACCCAGAACGCCATTCCAGAAGTGATCAAGCAATAACCTTAGTGAAGAAAGGAAATAACTGGTCACGTGCCTCCCCAGATATACTGAACGAACTGTAGAAGATGTACTTCTTTTTATTATATACAATTTTTTTAAATCCCTACTTGTTAATAAATAGAAACTATGATGTGTTGTATCCAACAGTTTTGAAATAATGCATATTCAATGATCAGGGGACAGCATAAACATGTAGGACTGCACAAGACAAACATGAGGATACACTAAGGAAAATCCTTACTGTTTTTGAAACTGTTGGATATAATATCTTGCTGTTTTATACACTTTTTTTACTTTTAATTTGCATCATAAATAAATAAAATGCTTATTTTAATGTAGAGATCTATAGATTTTAATCTTTTAAACTGTCTGATCTGACT
Organism: Thereuonema tuberculata; assembly: GCA_023159025.1. Classification (NCBI taxonomy): domain Eukaryota; kingdom Metazoa; phylum Arthropoda; class Chilopoda; order Scutigeromorpha; family Scutigeridae; genus Thereuonema; species Thereuonema tuberculata. The sequence continues at coordinate 584 of JAFIDM010039880.1, forward strand.
TTATCTGCAGATAAACTGCAAGTTTGTACAAACAAATGAGTGGATGTCGTAAGAATAGATTTTTAAGTTAATATCAGTTTGTTGATGAGGATAAATGTCTTTTTTAGAGCAGGCAAGATTTTATTAGAGGAAACTAGCAATGCACAGCTATCATTGTTAACTACTTTTCAAAATATTTGCCTTGCCAGTTTGAGGCATATGCCAATAGCATACATTGACCACTCAGATTGCTATTAAACTACCACTTCATAGATTTAGTGCAGAGAATAGGATTCAAATCGTGATACTTAATGTTAGGCCTTTTTACTGAATGTGTTGGCTGTCTATGAAATCAACATCTTGATTAATGGGAAATTTTTTTCCCCGAAATGATCTTAGGATTTCTTTTTTAAGTTTTTGGTATTGTAGAAAGTGTTAGAAATATTGTAGAAAACCAACTGCAAATTGAAAAAATGTAGCTAATTCAAGCCATAATATGAAAATGTTTCATATTAAGAATTATTGAAATTAAATACATGACCTGTCTGGAATTGGAAGAATGGCTGAAGCTGTAATTTTCAGTTTTGGTTCTTCTTGGCATATTTTGCTCTTAAATTATAGTAAATTTTAATAGGAATCTTTCAATGATATCTCTTCAAATATTAAATCTTCTAACGAAATTTAGACTTATTACAATCGGACTAAAACGTAATACTAATCTTTCTTCTTGAAGGACCAGAACAAACATCGTGTATCTTGGCTTCATTTGGTAATTACTATTTGTAAATAGTATTGTGATAAATTCTTTTAACTAAGTGATTGAAAATTCAGTCACTTTACCCTAAGATTGAACCATGTGAATTGTTGGAAAATACACTGCCTGACGGAGAAAATGTCACATTAAGATGTGAATGCAGTGCCATGCAAATTACAGAGTGGATGTGCATATGGAAGTTATGCATATGATTAAAATTTCTGGCCAATCACAGGAACTGCGCGCATGATATAAGCAGACAACCAGCGTTCAAGACATTGTCCTGGCTGCAAGAAGTGAGTTTTTGCTGTTACTATATCTGGAGAATGAACAAGGAGGGGAAATGCCTTTAAGATGCCATCGTAAGCAATTTCATCAAATGGATTCGTTCACAAGCGGTTTCACTGTAGGTCTTTCTACCACCAGTTGGTCCTTGTGCTGTATTGCAGAAGAACTGCGATCGCATTTGGAGACAGTGGGACCGGAGCTCGGAGACTGATGCCAGAGTGCACAGATTGTCGCATTAAATGTCGGGACTTAACACACCCACAATCCATGACTGGCGACATTTTGCAAAGTGTACAGGGAGTTTTGGATGTTCCGATGTCAACACAAACAGTGTTGCGTCAATTTGTTGGGGCAGGTTTGTTTTCCAGCCGTCCTTTGCAAATGCTACCCTTAACAGCGAGTCGTCATCGCATAGAATGGTGTCGCACCAAAGCTGCATGGGGTGCAGAATGGAGCAGTATAGTGTTCAGCGACGAATCCCGTTTCTTTCTCACCAAATAATGATCACAGTGTGAGAGTTTGGAGGCAACGTGGCCATCAAGCGAATTCCTCTGCCATTGTGGAGCACCACACAGCCCATCAACGTGGAGTCAGGGTTTGGGGTGTTATCGGTGCCAACAGCCAGACACCCCTAGTATGCATTACGAGCATATTAATGGCACACATCTATGTTGATGAGGTCCTGTGGCCCATGCACTACCATATCTGCAGGGCGTCCCAAACCTAATGTGGGAAGATGCTTCCTTGGCCAGTCCTATCTCCTGATCTCTCGCCAATCGAGAATCTGTGGGACAGGATTGGATGTTGGTTGAATACCCTCCCACCCCCCACAAAATGAAGATGAACTGTGGATCAGCACCACTGGACATTATTCGGACACTCGTCGAATTGATGCCGCGTCAGGTTCAGCAATGTATCGCCCAAAATGGAGGTCCCATTTGCTATTTATCATCCTGTATTTTAGGCCACTTCGAGCCTTGTCTGTATCAGAAAGTTAAATCATTTGTTCTGCTTCTGTTTGGCTATCTATGCATACAGTTTAGTCTGTTTTTGAGCATTCCTTCATGGGGTGGCATTTTCTCTGTGAGGCAGTGTATTTGTGTAGATTGCTGATCTGGTAAAATTTCAGTAAATTATTCTATTTGGTTGTTGTTGTTAGTTTTTTTTTTTTTTTTTTTCTTATAAACAATTTAAGAATATGATTTAATACAAAGCATTTACTTGTTAGGATTGATTTTTGGAACAAGGTTGATAAAAAAAAATGGCTGTCAGTGCTTAACATAAGAAAAGGACAAATATTTGAACTTTTTGTGCTTCGTATGTAAATGCAATTTACCATAATTGTCATTTTTTTATGAAGTATAAAAGAGTATAAAACAACATAGAACTGGTTGAGTATAAAGCTGTTTAAGCAGAAACAAGTGAATGATTGTTGATATCAAGAGTTTATAAATAGATGCATCATCGAGTACAGATATCACCTGTTGATACTTCTGTTCCACATTGGTGCTAGAACAAATGATAATATCTACAACCGTTTATCTGAAACAAAGATAATTAGTGTTGGTTATTATCAACACACCTTTTATTTTTATTTATTTCCCCCTTTGACATTTTGACAGTAGTTTATAGAATATTTTCGTAGATTGAAGGGTATCTCAGGTATATTTAAGACACTTAATCATCATTTAAATATTTGGTATCGGATTTTAGCATCTATCAGCCACTTTTTACTATAGTAATAACCTGTGATCACGTGATCTTGGATTCTGAGATAAGTTTGAAATCTGAGACCATGCGGTCTGTCCCGGAGAACTCGAAGTTGCATGATAACAATGAAAATATGAGCAGTCTCGACGATCGTAGCAGATACGAGAGAAGTCCCAGGACGTCCAGTTGACCCACATAGATAAAAATGAAAATGTGAGCATCCTCAATACTACACCTAACATTTGCCACCTTTTCTGTGTCTTATGGTTTCAGAAGAGATAGGGCCAAGAATAAAAATCTATCTTAATATAGATTTATTCATATGCACATAGCGTCCTCAATAATACAGCATAAAAAAGTGCCACAGTTTTGATTTGGTCAAAAGTTTGTGCGAGACATTCAAAGTTTCAAGTTGATTTACTGAGAATTTTACATTAAAATAGACTACTTACAATTTGTACTTAGATAGTACTTGGATACAGACAGGAAGGAAGGAAAATGTTGTTTATTCATTGTTGTTTAAAAGGCATACCTGTGAAATTAGTGAATAGGGCATTCAAAAAAATTTGGAGTAATATTGAGAACTTCAGTGTTCATGCTCAAATTAACTCGTTAAAATGTCAAATACTCTTATCTGTTATTTTATAAGGATAGTTGACTAAAAATCTATTTCTACATTGATTCTGAAATCGATTTAGTTGATTATCGTGGCTATTTGTGCCTTCAAATATTTGCTAATTCCTAAACAACATGGTATTCTCTTCGGCTATGCTTAAGAGAAGTTGATTTCCTTTTCCCTTTTTAAAATCATTGTTCTCATTTAATTCTTAAGTAAAAAAATAAATAAATGTTTTTTAGAATTAAAGGAAAATTTAACCTCTCTTTAGAATTGATATTAACATTTTTAGTTCATTTACTTCATTTATGAAATAATTTCTACATTTTTATTAATTCCTGCTGTTGGCTTGAGTTAGATGTACACTAACAGGATGTTCCATTTGTCTTTAATTCTTAATGAATTCCTTTTGCTTTTTTTTAAATTGCTACAAATATGCATTTTTGCAATGTCAGTGATTAAAATTTCAATGAAAAATGATGATGTTAATTCCTCTTTACTTACCTCACACCAATTTTCATAACTGATTGTTTTTGGAATTGTGACACTTCACCCTAGAAATGAACTTGTTTAATTTTACAGCAAGAATTTAATAATAAATTTCCATCTCAGTCGAATGAATCATGGCTTTTGCTTTTTCACATGAAGTTGAATAAAGAATGAATGATAAATATTTATGTAGTTGCTTTGTGAATCGTAAGCTATCAATAGAAATTTCTTTTCAAATATAGCACTTCATTTAAATAAAATCCTCTTGTAATTAAAACAGTTTAAGACTTTTAAATACGTAAGAAATTTTATGTAGTGACAGGTAGTAGTATGAATTAATTTTTTTTATATAAAATGTATGTTTTTGTTTTTTAGGCAATCATCATCTTTGTGCCAGTGCCACAATTGAAAGCCTATCAGAAGATCCAGACTCGACTTGTCAGAGAGTTAGAGAAGAAGTTTAGTGGCAAGCATGTAGTATTTATTGCTCAACGCCGCATTCTCCCTAAACCATCAAGAAAAAGTAGATCTAAGAACAAGCAAAAGAGGCCTAGAAGGTAAGCAAAAAGCATGACATTTATTAAGTTTAAAACAGAGAAACATATCTTATACTACCTAAAGTGCTTATGTAGTATAATTGTAAACTATCATTGACCTTGAGCCCAAACGAATCTTTCCTCTTTTAACCCTTATGAATCTTAATTGATTGCTAATACCCTGGTTTCACAGAACGACTAAAAACTGGATTCTTCACATTTTCTCGTTTTTGAGCACCACGTGACCAGCCAAGGCGGAAGTCGGTAGCGCTGTCAGAGTTGTGACAAGTAGCTATACCGAATAAAGTCATTTCCAACATGGCAGCCATTGTTCCCACCACGCCTCAACGAAAACAACATACAGAGTGGAGTGAAGGTGAAACTGTAATTTTACTGAAAATGTGGCGAGAAAATATTGATGATATGAGGCAAATGAAGTGAAATCGTCGAATTTATGAAAAAATGAAGATAGAATTAAATGAATCGAATAAGATAGAGAAAACCTGCGAGAAAATCAAGAACAAAATTAATAATTTAATATGGAATTAAAAATTGATATTTTCGAGCCTCTGGAGCTGTAATAACATAAACATAAAAACAAACGTTTATTTTTGCCCTTGCTGCAAAAATAATTTTACTGGTTGGCGCCATTTTGGTTTAGCACAGTCCCAGCATGCATTGCAAAAAACTGGTTTTTCTTCTTCTCCCGTGAAAGATTTCACGGTACAAAAATTGGTTTAGGAATATGTCAGAAACATACGTCACTGGACTGAACTTTTTTTATATATTGACTTCTTCTCCCGTGAAACCAGGGTATATCAGAGTTCTGTAATATAAAAGCATTTTAAACATACTGAATTTCCATTCTCAAACTTGGAAAAAAAAATAAAAAAAAAAATTCAAGGTCTTTTGGAGCTAGAAAATCTAGCAATGGACGTATGGCGCCGAGATCAAAATGTTTAGGCTTAATTTATAAAAATCCTACAAATAAGGAATATTCTCTACTTCTAAATGCATCATATGTGAAAACTGAAATTAAAATTCAAGTAGATTTCATGTAAGTCCTTCAATGGACTTTCAAACAAGTTCATTGCTTGCTTCATTAAGATGTATCTAAAATTGTTCCTGAAAGTCCAAGTATTCTTTCTCAATTAGTATCTTGTGTTATATTTACTTGGTAAAAACTACCCACTTAAGAATTTCTTTTTCTTTTTCTTTTTAATGCTGATATTTAGGGAAATGTTTGCATCTTGTTAAAATATCCTGAGATTGTCTACATAAAAAATTCAATTGCTACAGTTGAGTGGCTGTTTTTCCTTTAGTTCTGCCAATTGTTAGACAACTTAAATATGATCACTCCAAAATTTTGTTCGTTGTTGAATCTTTGTTCCTCAATTTCATGGTTTTCTTGAAAGTGTAACAAATGCCTGCTTGCTTCAGTATCTTTTTTTTTTTTTTACTGTTACACTTTGAAATCCAAATCTGGATATTGGCTGAAATCATCTTTCCTGTCGCTGTGTATTTATTTCCATTTGCCTGACAAAATTCTTATTCGAGGATCCAGAAATTTAACAAAGTTGTCTGTTAAAGCAATTAAAAATCACTGGATAGCGATTTGTTTTTCTATTATGTTATATGTTTCCCATGTACTGTTTGGTTATTTGCATTGCAATTATTAAGAGGGCTGTAGAGTTGGAGTCAAGATGATGCTTTTGTTAAGTTATTGGAATTGAATTTTTTTCTTACGACTACAGAGCATTGCAAGGAGTTGCGAAATCGATAATGTTTTTGGTGGATACTTGGACTGCATTTCTTGAATCTCAGTCGTAAACAAATAAAAAATTCTGACTCCACAGCCCTGATTATAACTCTACTATAATTTACCTGTGGTCAAGTAAGCTGTGAATTAGCTATTTTCAGAAATTGTTGGTTTTATTCAATGTAAGATTTACGTGTAATAGGCAAATCTTCCAAAACATTTTGTTTTGGCTGATAGTTGACAGAAGATGAACAGAATGCAGGATTACTTTTAAATCAAAAGGGTTCACTTTTAGTTTCATGAGGCAGATGTTGATCATGATCAAGCATTTGGGATTTTTCATATAGTATGTATATTTCCTATGCAGATTTTACTCTTTGTATTGTATTTTGAAGAATACAATGCTGTAGATGATTCAGTATTACAATTTATTTGACCATAAATTCACTAAGGTTTTCTCACGACGGGACACAACACTTCCCAAGTTTTTCTGTATGTTTAGCGTAATGGAAGAAACCTTACTTGGGGAGTTGCTTTTGCCTCATAATTGTTTTATTTAAAAATTAGTAAGGGATTTAAAAAAAATATATTTAATAAAGTTTTCATAATTTTATGGTGGAGATAAACTTAAAAAATAAAATTAAATTTATTTAAAAGTTGCCCTGTTTCAGAACAAACTATAATACAGAAGAGCTTTGGTTTATTTTTATCTTTTGATATGGCAAATGTAAGCTTTTTATTTTATTACCATAATAATGAATTTCATTTACAGTGTGTTTCAGAATTCCCTCGGGGATTTCGGAGGTCTGTAAGCTCACAGACAAACTCGCCCACAGGGAAAGGTTGGCAGTGAAAAGAGTACATAATCAAGTTTTTAACAGTTTAAAGAGGTTCGATATGTCCTCCTCTGGTAACTCGACAGACATCAATTCTATAATCTAGCTCTTTGAAACATGTCAACATCAATGGTTCTGCTGCCACGATTCTTTGTCGAAGCTCTGATAAATCACATGGTAAAAGAGGTGCACACAAACCATTTGTTTCCTTGAATTTCCTATACCACTCTTACTGTTTTGTCCGTCGGTGGTTCTGTATGATACTTGGTTCTAAAACCATGCTGCACTCTTACAATTGACTCGGTTTTAGCGAGTTGGAAAATACAAAATAATTTCTGTTTGCCCGAAAACACCATGTTTCCTCACTACTGCCTCCTAGTGGAGAAACGGGCATGTGACAAAAGATTCTTTTCTCTGCCATGCTCTCGTTCCTGTGGGTGAGTTTGTCTGTGAGTTGTAGATCTCCGAAATCCCGGAGGGAATTCTGAAACACTGTACACTGTATATATATATAAAATTGTGATTGGGTTAATAAAGCCATAGAGCTAATAGTAGTTCCTGGAGATACTTATACTGCAATAGAATAGAAAAACACAATGAAAAAACTTGTATTCATGATGTGACATTCTGTGCCTGAATAACTAATATTTGACATTTCTACCTGAAAGACATCTTAATTGTTAAAGTAGAATGTAAATTGAATTTAAGAAATAAATCTATATTCTTGAAAAGAAATTTAACGTGCTTGGGCTTTATTTAAGGCCATAATTAAATTCCTTTTGCACCTAGCAGATTGCAGGACAAGGAATAGTTGTTTTTTGTTTTTTATTTAATTTTTGGTTAGGATGTCTTCGGGGGGAGTTCCCGCTCTCGGGAACGAGTCCCGGGAAAGCTATACCCCTCGCACCTTCTGGGTTTGTCATTCGGTGGAGTTCGGCTGGCTGATGAGTCCTAATAAGGACGAAATGGTCCATCCCAGTCTCTTCCCGATGACAAATCAGGGTGCGAATCCTTTTTTATCTATATTCTTTTTTATTAATTTTCATTGCTTTGTAAATATGTATTTGGTTAACAAAATTCTAATTTTTTTCTCCTATGAAATTATGAACGAGATGTTAATTTTACTTTTCGTACTTAGCATTAAATAATTTTTAAAAATGGCTTTGCCTAATTACAGATGGACACCCAATTTAAATAATGTTTTATCTGAACTGGTATTTTATAATTTTTATTTCTTCCTATAGCCGTACTCTGACAGCTGTACATGATGCAATTCTGGAAGACTTGGTATTTCCAGCAGAAATAGTTGGCAAAAGAATTCGCATTAGGTTAGATGCTTCTCGACTTATCAAGGTTCACTTGGATAAAAATCAGCAGACAAATATTGAACATAAGGTAAGGAGGAAATTTAATATTAAAAAATTAAGTCCTCTTTCGTGAAGAATTCTAGTTTATTAAAATTAGTAATGGATATAGTATTTTATATAATCAAAATAGAATAGAAGCTTCTAATCTTGCTTTGAAGTTATTACAGTTGCTACGTGTATCAGTAATGTATATCTTACCTGATTTTCTTGACACTACCTTCAGTGTGGGGGTATTTGAGATCTTAAAATGGGTTGATAATTATTTGGCTTAGCAGGCAGAAGCATATGCTGGAGACTGAACTTTTATAGAACTAGGATCCAACCTGAATTAAAAAGATTTGACATTAGATCGTGTGAAGTGCTGATTGTTTGCGGCAAGGTTTTGGTTAAAGCCACATCTTGTTTCCTGGAGTTGGAGTTGCTCAGCAGACTTGAAATGACTTGATTGTGTGGAAGACTTGGCCAGATTAGAAAAATCATTAAACCTTCAATACAAGCCTGGATTTGCATTGGGCAGGCTCTGTACTGTCGTATTGTCAAAAACTTCTTCCATAGAAATAATAACACCGAGCAACCAGTTTTCATTTAGATCAGTGATTCAGGGACATTCATTATTGAATCAAGAACATGGTTGATCATTGCTTAATAGATCAGGCAAAATTTTCAAACTTTCATTTGGAAGGAAGTTATTTATTGCTTTGTGCAGTCCCACTTTTAGCTCAAGTGGATTTTAAAATGTGAACATTTTTGAAGGTCACAAGCTAGAAGGGTATGATTATTACATAGTATCTTAATAGATCCAATACAATAGTTCATAATCAAATGCCAATCAGTTGATGTTCCAAGTTTCAAAAGAAACCTAACCTTAAGACTATAAATGTAGAGTATTATATAGAATAGGTTTAAAAGAAGTTTCTATTAACATGATAGATTTTTCTATTTGAACATTTAACTTTTGTATGTGGCTTATTTATAAGGATTTAACAGTATACAACAGAATTTCCGAGCAATACATTATGATTTGTTTTTAATTGATAGTCCCTCCCCTCTGTCTTCATTAAAATTTACCAGATGTTATTTGGTGCTTTGACAGTTGCATATTTAAATTACAATAAATGTTTAGATATAATTTTGAAATATATACTTTATCAAGAAATAATTTTTTAATTTTCAAATTCTGTATGTATTGGCGAAATATTTGGAAGTTTTAATTTTTTAAAATATATTCTTTATTTTTAGACTGACACATTTGCTGCTGTTTACAAGAAACTAACAGGAAAAGAAGTAACATTTGAATTTCCCGAACCATATTTGTAAAATAAGTTTATGAAGTAAATAAAATAAATGTAAGGGAAAACTGCATCTATCTATCTTTCTTTTTTTCTCTTTTTCAGAAAAACCATTGTTTTGTTTAATTCATTTCCTTCCTTTCTCGATCTTTTACAGCCCAAGTTAATTTCATAGGAGTATTTTCAAAAATTAATCAGAATCCACATCATCGTTTTGCTTGTGAACCACTGCTACCAGCAATCTCAAATGAAATTTGCAGTGGAATGAGAAAACTAATAGTTTATCAGTGAACTTGCAATGATTAATCTGCAAATCGGACCGAATTGGTATCTTTACTGATGACATTAAAACGATTTAAGAGAGATTGTCTAGTTGAAATAGCAAATAAATTTATTAGTTGTACCTTTGCAAATTACCACCTTTGAACAGATTTTAGTAATGCAGCCAAATATATAATTTTCTAAGATTATTTATATAAGGCCGAATTCAGATAGGGGTCACAAATGTCTGGTTGTTCAAAGTTGTGTGCTACTTGTAACAACTTTGAACACTAGTAACTTTTACATCATTTTGGCAAAGATCTGAACAGCTTATACGAGTTTAAAAAAATATATCTTTGGCACATTTGTCCACACTGCTTCCGCTCATATCCATTTCACTTTGGGTGCTTCCGACATTCTCCTTATGGATATGTTGTTTTGTAGTTAGACAGCTTTCATCTATGCTCTTTCCAGGTTCAATGTTAATCTTGGATCTACGGCCTCTTTTTGGTTAATCATGCTTTCCTTATCTCATATCTTTAAGCATGTCCACAATACAGCGTTCTGGATGACCTGTGCCTGTCCTTCACCTACCAGTAGACTTTGGAAGGCATGACAGAACCTTTGAAGGGTTAAAAGGAGATATACCCACTTTTTCAAACTCAGTCAACATGTTTTTTGCACATTTGCTTACTGGTACATTCTTAACAGACACATTATCATGCTCAATCATTAGCTTTTGTAGCAGATGTGGAAATGCATCTTTACTCAGGCCCTGTGATTTTCTCGATTTCTGATTCCAACTATCCAAAATGCTTCTCAAGCAGGATTTAAGTGGGTGAAAAAAGGCCACATTTAAAAGTTGGTACAAGTGCGTGGAGTTCTTCGGCAAGCAGACGAAGCATATGCTTTCTTGGCCATCTTAATTACGTCAGCAGAGAAGTGGCTAGACAAATTTATCTCCAGTGATTACAATGGGAATGTCTTCTGGTGTTTTCTTCTTGGCGTTTCTTTTAAGGGAAACAAACATTTTGGTAAACCAATCGTTGAATGACTGAAGATTGAACTAACCACTTGTTGTTCTGTTATAATGGGCTCCAGGAGGACCTCCAACAAACCAAGTGGTCCATAAGTGCTAGGCTTTATATACTACATATGGAGGTAGTACCACACCATCTGGTGAACCGCAAAACATTAATGAAATGCAGCTCTTCAATGAGTTCTTCTGAAGTTGAGAATACTTCGTTCCTCTTTTAAATACACATTGTTTGCTACCCAGGTCGTCACTGAGATATCTGTATCGGTTTAACTTATCAGATAGTGACCTGTGTGGAGCCTGCCTGCTAGAAGAAGAAAGCCTCGAGCACATTATACTTCGGTGCTCTCATGTCCTTCGCGAGCGTGAATTATTGAAGGAGAAGCTTGGACAAGAGGTTACACTTACAAGGGTTTTGAAAGAGACGAAATTTTGGCAAATTGCTGCAATCATATATCGGAGACATCGAGCCATCGAAGCGGAAAGTTTTGGAAGCTCGACCTAAGAAGTAAAGTAAAGGTCGTCACTGAGGTTTGTCTAATCATAGTTTCAATAATGGTTTGAGGAAAATTGTTAAAAGAAATCGTACAAGGGGAAAAAAATTAATATACAGAGCCGACACTGTAGCTAGGTCGGCAACAGCTATGCTCAGTCGTTGCCATTACTTACAAGCTATCCAATGATGAAGATTGTAAGTTTGCATGTATAAATAAAATATGCAGAACTTCAGGCGGGTGAAAATTGGTTGGTTCTGTGCAGGATGATGTGTTTAACAGGTTTCCATGAAGTATATTTCCGTCCACCCAACTTCGCATGTTTACGGAATCGATAGAAGAAGCTTGGTCTCTTAGCACTTGTCAGTTACAGTCATACCCAGTTTTGTTTACAAAAATAAATGTTGATTAATATAAAAACCATTTATTCTATGCATCAAGTAGGCGAGAGTATGTTAATGAATTACAAGAAGTATTTCTTTGTTTTCAATTTTGATATGTTTTAGAGGTTTCAAGCAGTAGCTGATTCACATTTTCAGACCGGAATTCTGTTACGAATTTGGTTACTTATGTAGCTTTTTCTGGAAGTATCCACGAGAAAAAAAAGGGGGAAAGATGACCTCTGTTCCTGAAAATCAAATTTATAGTCAGTAATTTCATATAAATAGATACATATTGATTGGACTTAAAAGTTCTTCAATTTTCCACCAGGAGTGCTGTTTGCTATCAGATTAGCCAGCAAGAATTCCCAGCACTGAACCACCCAATTTTCATCTGTGTAATGCCCGCCTGTATTCTTTAAATTAATTTTAAACAGTACTGTATTCAGTCAAACGAACTTGTTAAAAAGCCTTATACTCAGTCAAACATTGAAAGCTCATACTATTTTATTTATCTAAAATTGATTTATTATTATCTTTTGAAGCATAAAACGAGTTCTAGTTGAGCACTTGTGTTAAACAAATTTACACACAATTCACTTTTTTTCTTTGCTAAAGATAAAGTATTTTTTATCTTTACACAAATAAATTCATACATTAAAAATACATTATCTTTCAAATAATAATGCCAAATTTAAAATCAAGGCTGTGGATTCATGAAAGAAATTTGTCTACTCTACTCTAGAAATCGTCATTACGACCTGAACTTATTAATTTATCAGAGCACGTGTATTACAAAAAAACTGCGGTATCCTTAGTGCAAATATTTTGGTTTCAGCTTGATAAAATCTTTCTAGAATGCTACTCATTTTTTTCTTTTAGAATTTAAATATACTTAGTATTATTATTTATGTGAATCATAGGCCGCGCGGTTGGCGTTGTCGCTATGACATCGGCCTCTCACCTCTGCGTACCGGGTTCGGTTCTCATGTGGGTTTCGTGATGGTGGACGATCCGCGCTGGGCAGGTTTTCTCGGGGTTCTCCTGTTTCCCCTGCACTTCTCCCACCATACTTTCTCAGTCTTTCTCTCCATCTGTCCTTCTTTCCGTGGGTTAGTACAATAGACCTCCGGTCGCAGTGCTTGGCTTCTCTGCCACCCACATTCACTACATAAACATGTGTGAATCGTAAGAATTTTTCATTAATGATTTTAATACATGATTTTTAAATTTATATACAATAACAGTATATAGTATTTAAATTTAATAAAATCCATTTAGATTGAGGAATTTCTTTTTAGATATCTTAATGTAAAAAAAACAAACGGTTGAAAAATTTTTGTATTGAGGGACTCTGAACTGCATAACAAAGATCATTTTAGCGTACAAAACAATATTTCAATTTCATTTTACTACTATTCTATTTTTCCTATGAAACAACACCTGAAGATCCAATCAAATAATGATAAAAATTTTAATAATTAAAATAAATTATTCTTAAGATTGAAAGATGGCTTTAATGTTTGATTAAGTGTCTTTAAGACTTTATTTTTACAGATTCTGACACGAAAGAAAAACATTCGTTTAATTCTCTGTTATGTAATCAGAAGATGTTAACCCTTTATCTCCTGCCACAAAATGAAAAAAGTTGGGTTCATGACATTTCAAATGTGAACCAGTAATATTGAAATTGTAAAAACATTTTTTTTTTTTTATTCAACGCCCGGGTTCCTAGAACTCTCGCTTTTTGGCCTCGACAAGGAGAGAGAATTGTAAGCTGTTTAGCCTAAGAATTGTTGCCCAGGGTACATCATAGGAGATGGCTGACACTATACCCATAGAAACAGATGAAACATATAAGAAAGTAGAAACATCCAAGCCCAGATTACATCATATCTGCCTCATGGCAGGAAACTCCAGCCACTTAGACCACTATGCCCTGCTGGAAGTCATAAAAATACAATAATTATCATTTTGATGAAATTGTATTTAGTTTTTTTTTTATTATTATTTATAATTTGTCCTCTAAAATGGACATTGGACATATCGAGGATCAAAAGTTGAAATTAACCAGTGAACTATAATTTGATTTATAAGAAAGAATTTAATGCATAAGACTGATGATGATTAAAGAATCACGTTTCAACATTTTTTATGAAATAAATGCAATCAGTTCTGACTTAATCGGGAATACACTTTGCAAAAGCTACTGTTTGCTTTTTTTTTATTTGAGTGTCTACAATTGGCTTCTTGGAGGATAGAATTGATTTGTTGACATTAATGAAATAGCAATTTGAACTTCAACAAACCCATAGAACCTTGGTGAGCTCTGAATGCCCAAGCATCCACAACTGCCATAACAAATACGCGAAAAACTAAACGCAGATACCATTTTCTTGTCTTTTATAAATATATGATAACAAAGACAAAAACATGTCTGTAAGATAGTGCCCCCATTGTTGCATTACATTCAGCAACAATGTTGGGTCTTGGTATTTCCATAGGTCCTGCATGTTCCTGGCGACTTATTAGAATAATTGCTGGCAAGTGTTACGACTGTTATCCATCCAATTACAAATCATTTTTTTTTTTTATTTTCATCTATATAGAAATCATATGAGCCTCTTCCTGATTTTGACAACTCCAACTTCGATTTTATAGGACAACCTTTCAATCTGTTCATTCTAATAGTTCCAATTGCCCCTCGGATTCTTTTCCTGTAAATATAAAAGAAGCTCAACGAATTAAAGTATTTATCAAAAGCTATTATATGCCCAGGATTTAAGTTCTGAGTCATTCTTCATAACCATTGAAAGCTTAATTAATTTTGGACTATCAGTTTCAGGTTCTTTACCTTATGTTACTTCAAGTTGGTAAACTTATACCTGATATACTGCAATTTGCCCAAAGTTTATACACCCATTTAATTGGTTTGTTGGGCATGTAAACTTACTTTCTATCTCTTCCTTTAAAAGCACCATCATTTCGACTAACTGCTGTATTTTCAGGTTTCGTAAAATTTTGAGAATTAGAATTTAAAATTTCTTATTAGAGGTGGAATCTGGATGGTTGGGATCGGGCTGTAATGTGTTATCATTGAAGTGGAGATTCTGAAGAATTTCAAGGAGACGGTTTTTCAGCAGTGAATTGCAACTGAAATTTGCTTTGTATTATATGACCAGTGCATTATCATCAAAGAAAGTCTTACGATTGACATATAAAATACAATGCCCAAAAATATAGTAATTCATATGGCTTTATAAATTCTACACCTCTTCCTTGCCATTTTTTTTTGCTGAATAAACAAATTTAACTGATTTAAAATAATATTAAACATCTCTTCTGTGAAGAATATTGTAGCCTCCTGGATCCCAACAGCAGACAAATTCAAAAATTTTGGGTCTCCCTAAAGTTTGTATTATTAGAATCTGAGTGCCACAAAAATTTTTAACCACTTAAATTAAGAAGTCCTTTCAGAAGGACCGTCGGGACTTACGATATTTAAAAGGATGTTGAACATAAGTTTTATTTTAAAATAAAACACACTGCATAATGCATGGAAAACATTATAAAGACATTACATAATTAAAATTGTTCAATAAATATTATGTAATACCAAGAAACTTTTTTTTAAAATGATAAATGCGAATTAATAGCAAAAAAAGTAAGGAATAAAAAGCAAGTCTTCCTGTTTAATTTTTAAAAAAATACTTTAGTCATACCGTTGTTACTTACGAAATGCAATAAAGCAATTTCGATCATTGGTTAAACATACATACACTTTACAATGAACACGGTACGTGATAGTCTTCATTTTACACGTCAACAGATGAATGGCTGGTATGTGTATGGACTTATCTCTCCTTACCTGCAGTGGAGGAAGAGGCAGTATCTTTCTATCAGTTCTTTAGTCATCATTATAACGCTGACTGATCAGATTTTGGCCAATAGCTAATTTGAACTCCATGCTCTTCAAAATTGATTTCGGAAGATTTTTTAGCATGAGCTTGCCTTCGATATCACATCCATGCATTTGCTATCACCAAGTCAAAAAAAATGGAAAATTGTTCTAAAAGTCTATTTTTTCATTCTATTAATACTTCGTTGGTAACTCATCATTCGGTCTCCACACCCTTTATATTTTTCATTGTACAACTTTACAACATTTGCCTGTGGAACTTCAATGAAAGCGTTTTCTTTTTTTGCCCATCTTCTACACTTTTGTTGTGGCTCTATTGAGCTGTCAGTGGATGTGATTATGACAGCTCTTATGCATGGCGCAAACGATGCAACTTCGGGCCGAGTTGCATGTGCAACTTTTGGCCTAAAGCGTTTTTTTAGCTGCTTGGGCAAAGTTGCAACCGGAGTTGCACGCAGAAAAAGCTGCAAAGGCGAGGATTTCTGTCGATTGCAACTTCGAAAGCTGCATGGAAATTACCCAATCACAGTGCAGCGTTGGAACACGCAGTCGTGACGTCACGCCCAGGGGGAAACATGGCGTCTAAAACAGATTTCCGTCGCTTCAGATGGGCAAATAGCGAATAACATTGAATATCAGAGTATTGCGAGTTTCTTTAACACATAAATACAGTTTATATGTAAATGTAATTTAATGCGGCAGAATGTATCGGAGCGTTTGAAAAACCTAGATTTTTTGAATTTTTCAGATTGGAAGCAGTGTTCGCAATGAATTATGGGATTGTCGCTCAATGTTTTACTGAAGAATTGACGATGGCACCAATCACAGATGTCAAGTGACGTTATTCAAATTCGTACTGTGCTTCGTTTGTTGTCCGAACGGCTGCGCAAAGAATGTTGCATTGTGTACACCCCTGACTGTCGTTTGCAACCTTTTTTGTGCAACGAGTTGCACAGCAAAAGCTGCATCGTGTGCGCCCTGCTATTACTGTGTGGTTTGACAACAAGCCAAAGTTATGCAATGTTGAAACAATAGCTTGGCTACTACCCCACGGTTTCCCTTTAAAACTGGCATCTGTGGGTAAAGGACAGATTTTTGGAACTATTCTTCATAATTATTCCAGTAGTAAGAATGTCATTGTTTTTCAGATGCTTTAGCAAAGGCAACGATGTAAAATATCTGTCAAAATACAGGACATTTCCTGGTTTCAAATGTTGCATCAGTCAAACAGCTGAACCACCAATTCCAGATTGTGTATTCGAATCCAAAAAAGTTCCCTTTCCTTGATTAACTTTCCAAGTCTAATATCATGCCAGTCGAGTTCGCTAGAATGAAATTTTTTAAACCTATTGGGTTAAGTTTGTCATATATTGTTTGAAGTTGTACTTGCTGCTAAATGGAATCATTTGTTCATCAGTGCACACTCGCTAGTGCATTGGTAGAGTTAAGCATGTTTTGCGTATTCTTTCAATGAGAGGTCTGACTTTCCAAAGTTTGTCCGTTGCACTGCAATTTTCAGATTACTTCTGATTTTGAAAAAACTATCTCTAGTCATCACTGTGGCAACAGATGGTAGATTACTTTTCTTTTCCCAATACATCTGCAACCTTGGAAACTTGAAGATGCCCATCAGTAAACTCATAACGTAAAATTGCTGCATCTTAATACGTATTATAGAAGGGGATTTCACAGTTTCTTTAACTATCCGTTGATTCGTGCAGTCTGCAAAACACTAAAAAATGGCTTCATCAATAAACTGTTCGAAATATTTTGCTGAAGTCCAAGATTGCCTTGCATAGACATTGTCACTGTCCTCGATATATTCACTTTATGATGAACAAAAGCTTTTCTTCTGATCCCACTTGTATTCATTGCTTTTGGACTGGGATGTATTTATTTATGAGCATTTATTTATTTTTCTTTCTCGCATTTTTTTTCTGGAGTGATTTCATTTTCACTACTCTCTGACTCACTGGTAGAATCATCTAGCGAGTTTCCTTCAAATTCATCATCATCATCCGACAATTCAATATCTGAAGAAGGCATTTCGAGATATTTAAATATTTCTTTCGAAGTAAGAGGCCTTCTCTGCTTTCTATTTCTTTTTTCTCTTACAACAAAAAAAATAACAAAACCTTAAGGTCTAGCAATTGAGGCGACTGCAAATCTTATATTTCTTTTTCCAATACACCTAAAATTCTGAAAATTTAAATATGAACTTGTGAAGCATCTAGGACTCCTATTTTCTTGTTTTAATTTTCTAGAATTTTGTAATTAATTACATTAAAATTCAAAAACAGTTAATTTTTGGTGTTTTGAGAAATTACTTACGAGTCAATATTTTCAACTTAAAAAAATTGTAAAAGCAAGAAATGATAAAAAATTCGCAAAATAATGATTTGTATTTAAAATATTTATTGGTGCAACAGTTAATTTAAAAAAAATAAAAATTGTTTTTTTTTTAATTGAGATTAAATTGAGGGGCCCAATGGAAAAGGGGCACATGCCACCTCTATATGGATTTTGATTTTTTGCTGTTGTTGAGTAGATCCTACTTTCTAGTATCTATTCTATTAACCATCATCTTCAATCGCCATCTACTTTCACTATAAGTTTAAATATTTACAAGTAGATACCAACTCTCCACAGGCAATTACTTTTTCTAAAACTTGCTTTCCTGCAAAATTACCATTTGGTGGCATGTGCCTCTTTTCCACTGAGCCCCTCAGTTATCTTTTTAAAAATTAACTACAGTAAAACCCCGTTATTACGCTCCCGCTTATAGCACTATCCCGTTCTTTACGCTCCTTTCCTACGGTCCCTGGAATTTTCTATGTAACTCTGTACACTTTTACCCTCTTATAACGCTTCAAATCCCGCTTGTAACGCTTTTTTATATCGGAAATTTTGTATCGAAAAGAAATGTAACACTGTAAAGATTCTTTTCTTTCCCTGGTAGGAGGGAATCTTTGAACTCTTTGAAGTGCGGGTCTGTGATACAGTAAGTTAGTGCAAAATTTCGAAGCGGAAATATCTTTCTATTAGTGAAAAATTGTAAATTCTCCGTAAGTACGACGAGAATTCTACACTAAGTCAGAAGGATTTCGCAGAATCTCTAGGAATTCCCTCATCCAGTCTGAGAACAATAATAAAAAATAAGAATGGAATTACCAATGCAGCGAAGGATGGTTGCAAACGTAAAAAGGAAAGTGTGGAAAATATTAAGATGCCGAGGAAATTCAAATTGAATGGATTCATCAGTCCCGTGATGCATCAGTGCCATTAAGTGGCCCAATCATTCAAGAAAAGGCACGTGAAATAGCGGGCAGTGCACTAAATCTGCTCCGAAAATATATTAGTGTTGCTCCTAGTGGTGTATCAATTGATGTTAATAGTTACTTGAACCGGATTGAAAATGTCATAATTCATAACAGTAGCACACGCACACACGGCAAACCACAATCACAGATTTTTTCAATAGGAAATAAGCTCACATTTGCAATATATCTATTGCAGAATCAAGTATCTTTCCTGTAAAATGGTGTCTAAATGTTTCCCCATCTCATAAATCATTTCCCGTCTATAGCGCTATCCCGCTTATTACGCTTGTAGGCCATGGTCCCTTGACGAGCTTAATAACGGGGTTTTACTGTATTACATTAATAATAAATATTTTTAATGCAAAACATTATTTTACAATTTTTTTGTCATTTCAGTTTTTTTTTTAAGTTATACGATTACTACCTCGAAAAATTCCTCCAAAATTGACTGTTATTGAATTTTAATTTAATTAATTGCAGAATATTTTGAAAATGAAAAACAAGAAAATAGACATCCAAGATGCTTCACAAGTTCATATTTAAATTTTCAGAATTTTAGGCGCATTGGTTAAAGAAATATAAAGGTTTGCATTTGCTTGAGTCAGAACCTTCAACGTTTAGTCCCAATGGTCCTTCTAAAAGGAATTCAATGTTTTGTGCCGTTTCAAATAGTACCAAATCATTTACAACTAATGACTGCTTTGTATAATGAAATTAGACCTTTAACAACAAAATAAAGTCAACAGAATGAAACTTTAAGCATATTTGAAAGCTAAACAAAGTTCATACATGAGAACCACATGTTGTTAGCGCTGGTACTATGAGCAGAACATGTTGAAAATTACTGTTGCACGACTGACAATGAATCCAAAACGAAAATTAAGTTTAAAATTCCTTCTATAAGACTGCAGGGACTGAAATTCGTAACTTCAAATTAACCATGAGCAGTGATTATTTTGCAAAAGTCCTTCCAGTAGGACTCCAGGTCTCAAGAGATTAAAAAAAAACTGTTGGGAGGTGATTGATTTGTAAGTTTATCATAAGGGGTATGTAGTGGCTGTACGTCAAATACTGAAAGATCGTGCATTGTTTCTACTTTTGTTCACTTTGTCCAGGAATTATTTTTTTATTTGTTCTGCGAAGAAGTAAACCCCAGATCTTCACTTTCACTGCCATTTGCCTCTTCATCTTTAGATGAAATACTACTGTCTGTTGTCATTTCTTCTTCACACTTTAGGTCTGTAATAAATTCCTCAGACAATTAAAGATCATCATCACTTCATCTGGTATAGGTGCTTCTACGAGGGTTTATTCATAAGTCATGCAGCTATTTTTTTATCTCTCGAAACATGCTATCACTGCAAATCGGATATATATGTTTGAAAGTATGTGACGTGTAGTATGAAATGTTGCAACCATACACTACCGTACAGTAATGGACCGGACACCTGCATATTTACATAAAATCAGACGAGATCGTCAAAGTGCATGTGCGCACATGATCAGCGAGTTTCAACAGGCATCAGGGGTTACATTGCGGAATACATTACAATCACAATACATTGCGAAAGGAATTGAACGGCCTTAAAATCCTCAAACCACACATCTCACCATTCAACAGAACCGCCAGACTCAAGTGGTATTTGCAAAGTCGCAACTGAACTGTAGAGCAGTGGAAAACTGTAACGTGTCTTATCACCTTACACTCTCTTCCAGTCGGATGGATGTGTTTTGAGTATGGCGAATGCCAGGCTTTTACCAGAGTGCATCGTTCCAACTGTGAAGTTCGGCGGTGGGGGAATCATGCTGTGGGGGTGATTCTCGTAGTATGGTCTGGGACCATTGCATGTTGTTGCGGGTATCTTGAACTCCGAAGGCTACAAAGACATTTTGGATAATCGGGTTGTTCCTACTCTCTGGCAAATGCTTGGAAATGACGATAATTACTTTCAGAATGACAATGCTCCATGCCATGTTTCAGCCTCTGTCCAGCAGTGGTATACAGAGATGGCTGTAAAGCGGCTTCCATGGCCTGCTCAAGAGAGTCCCGACCTAAACCCTATTGAACATTTATGGGACGAGTTAGAGCATCGATTGAGGGCCAGGGGACCACGTCCGACATCTATAGCTGCACTGGCCATGTTCTTGAAGCAGGAATGGACATAAAAACCCTTAGCTCTGTATCAAAACTTTGTGGAAAGCATGCCCCACAGGGTGGTTAATATAATTTCAGCACGTGGGTGCCCATCCCATTCTTAAATCAGTTACACTTTCACATGTTTCCAATAAAGTGCACTGTCCGGTCCATTAGTGTAGGGTAGTGTATGGGCATGTGTGCAGGAATCACTGGGAGGATAGAAGGAACAAACATGACATTTGAAATCAACTGTTTATTCATCTACAACCTGTAATGCACAATGAAACATCACTGGGAAATCATTGTGTTATGCACATATAACCTGTTTTAACATCATTCAAAGTAGTTTCCCAGGTTGTGCACAGTTCCTTGCGATCGATGGGGAAGATGGAAAATACCATTGGCTGCATGCGATTCGATAAAGTGTGCCACCTCTTGCCACCTCGAAATTGCAGTGATGATGTCCTGTGTGTTGACAAAGCATTTCCAATGCAATGGCTTCTTCACTTTAGGAATGAGATTAAAGTCACAAGTACTAAGATCAGGGGTATATGGTGGGTGTGAAAGGGCTTCCCAACCTCAACAATGTAAACAACGTTTAACAATGTTTGCTTTGTGAGGTCTAGCGTGGTCATGCAAGATTATTGCGTTACTCACATACTGCACGACGAAGGTGGTACTATACTGTCTCAAAAATGAGATGTAATATTGGGCAGTTACACTGTGTCCCTCCCGAACTGGATGACACCACAGAACACTTTGAGTGTTGTACGCCAAAATGATCATCAGCTTTGTGGTGGATGGATTTTGACGACCCTTGTGACCCAGGATGATGCCATTCATTGGACTGTTGCTTCAGTTCCGGTTCATAGGCTCATGCCCATGTTTTTCGATTGCAATGATACGATGCAACATGTCATTTCTTGTGCGATGAAATCTCTGTTGATTGATACGTCTCATAGCGAGTCCACTGCTCTATCTCAGTTAGGTGATGTAGCACCCACTTGGAAGCAATCTTCTGCACATGTAAGCCCTGCAGTAAAATGTGTGTGCACACAGTAATACCTGTACGCTGAACTAATTCCATCACAGTCCAGCGATCTTCCATGAGGCACTGTTTGATCACAGCCACTGATACATCTTTGTGAGCTGACACAGAACATCCACTGCGAGGAAGATCGATGGTTGAGGCTCTTCACCGTTTAAAGACCTCTACCCATCTTGCTATGGTACAATAGGGTAGCGCAGGAATGCTCAATGCTTCGCGAAGCTTGGCATGACACTCATATGCGTTGTGGCCACGGAGAACAGCTATCTTACACGTACAAGCGCTGTTCAACTTTGGTTACGTCCATTATGCACCGCAGTCTCAACAAAACTGACACAGGGAGCATGCGTACTGCCAAATTAGGGCATGCATGCCTCATCTGGTTGCAACATTACGAACTATATGTTGCTCACTTTTAAACATAACCGATTTCCAGTGGTAGCACGTTTTCAAGAGATAAAAAATTGTTGCCATGACTTATGAATTGACCCTCGTATAATTGCGACAGATGATCTCTGTTTCTTGTAAAAGTCACTAACAATGAAAAAAAATAAAATAGCTATTTACAGATTTTGATATAAATATCTTAAATTCAAACATTTTTTTTTTCAATGCTCTAAATGCATACACAAATTCATACAAATAATATTTATTAATTTTTTTATTGTTAATGCTCATCATATATTATTACATTCATATTATTCATATTCATATTATTCATATTCATATTAAATATTTATTATTTATGTTTATGTTATTATTTAAAATAAATATAACTCTTTCTAATTTGTATAATATATTTCAAATATACATGTATTTGTGTATATTTCTACAATTACCTTACATTATAAATTGAAATATTGGTAAGTTATGCTGGGCGAACACGTAGCAACAAGCGGCAATATTGCTCATTTTTATTGCTGACAACCGTTTCCAGCAATAAAAATGAACAATATTGCCCATTTTGCTGGGCGAACACGTAGCAACAACTGTGTGTTCGCGCGTGATAACGGTTGTCAGCAATAAAAATGAGCAATATTGTCGCATGTTGCTACGTTTTCGCCCAGCTTTACGGGTACGGCTACGCCTATATTTGCTAAAAGGGGCGTCACTGCACAATTAGGCAGTGAATGGGAAGATCGCTTCTGATTGGCTAGTACCCGTATCTGGACTTTAGCCGAAATATTCATAGAAATGAATCGATGAGTTAATAAATCCTTCAACAATAAAATGATTTATAAATCTTAAAATTTGATTTTAAAAAATAATAAATATCGTAATTATTACTTAAACATCAAAATTTTAGGTTAAATTTATAAAAACTATGACTGAGATATCATGTAGAAAGTGAAGGCTAAATATCTGCACTAATGTCAAAAAAGCCCAATGTCCATTTAAATGGACTTTTACTTTCATCGCCCACATGGGGTTATATAATAATTATTTATAATCTCTGAACATTGTTGAATTTAAAAATATAAAATATATTTTGGATATGTCCACCTTTTCTATAAAATATTTAGAAAAAATGAGAAACTCACCTCGTAGAGAAACCACTGAACGTCGCAATTTCTTTCAATAGTTTCAAACTATTTTGTTGAAGCACTGACATCTACTGGCAAAAATTGTCACTAAACTATATATTTTGAAAGTTAATGATTCTACATGGAACTTCTTTATCACTGCAAGATTTCTCACTTGGAGACATGTCGTCCTGTCACAGATTAAAAAAAATTATATAGCAAAATGTTCAGCTAAAAAAATAATAAATAATGGCACCAAACTTTTTACCGGTTGATTACGAAGAAAAAAAAATATTATTTCTTCTCATTATTTCGAAGTCAGATTGAAATAGAGTAAAAAAACACTAACAGTCATCGGTGTTGATGTAGTCCAATGGAAAGCACTTCTGACTTTAAACGAAAGTATCTACGTTCGAAACTGATCCA
>JAFIDM010039881.1:0-24749 GCA_023159025.1 Thereuonema tuberculata
TTCCAAATAACTTGTGGTGCAGAAATCTTTGTATGTAATTTTGCTTCTCTTTGTCTTCACTTGCACAATAAGTCTTTTTATTATATCAATCAACTTGCCTGTTTCATTTACTTTGTGGTTTTGAACAGTATTAAAAGTATTTCACAAAAACTGTTAGACATTTCTATTTAAATGCTTTACTTCACTCCAAACAGATATAAATACTCCAGAAATGACCAATATTTCGTCTATCCAATCGAAAGACTTTTTCTACGTCTCGACATAAAGAAACTAAAAATATTAAAAAAATAAGAGATTTTTCAAAAGGAAATAAGAGATTAAGTGAAATTTTAAAATTTAATTAATGATCTGTTTTTCCCAATAATGGTCTATTCTTTTAATTGTTAATTATGTTTTTTATTATTTTGAAACAAAGACACAATGTAGTGTTAGGACTGTTTGTTATATTTTGTAATGGGGTGATTTTAAAAATGTGGGATCACTAAATGTTAACTATTATCCATTTTTCAAATTTTGAAATTTTACTCTAATTTGTTTTTTATTTTATAGTATATAAGTCTAGAATACAGTATACAAACATAAAAAGACAACAAGTGTTCTGGAAAATTACTAATTAAAACATTTGATTATCAGATCTGTAGGTTACAGATTTTGGACATTGTTGATCTGTAGGTTACAGATTTTGGACATCTTTGATCTGTAGGTTACAGATTTTGGACATTGGATTATTAAGATATGCGTATTAAAAAAAAAAATGCTAGGGGCTAAAAATGCATTAAATCGGTTCTATATAATTGCATTTTTTAATCAAATGTATAATATTTTCTTACCTTTTTTTTAGAAGTCTTTTATCTCTTTTGAGCAGAAGTTAGCGTTCATTAGTGACATTTAAACAAAAATATTATAAGCACATATTTAATTTCAAATACACTTTATATGCATTTAAACATACATGTTTTGATCTCACGTTGACTCATTATTAGAAGTATCCAACTTGCAGTTTGTTTTAACCAATTAAAATATAGATTATTACAATAGAACCTTTTTATTATCCATTTAAGTTTATTAATAGTCATGTAGAAGAGTTAAGTTTTTTTATAAAAATTATTAACGATCAAAATTTGAAGATGATTTAGCTAAATTTGAATTTGATTATTAAGTTTTGTAAAATAAATAAATAGCATTTGTTTTGCACTTTATAAAATAAAAAAAAAACCCTGTTTTCATCTAATTAAAAACAATACTTTTTAAAATTTTTGGGATTTACTTCTGTGAATTCTAAATAAAAATTATATTATGTCTTGTTCATACATATATATTATTATTATTATTATTTAATATATTCTTTTTCAAGTGATTTGAACTCTTTAATCATAAATTTATTGAAAAAATTATTAGTGTTTCGATCATTACGCAATTTTAATATCGTTAAATAATCTTTTTAAGTACATTTTCTGAGAAAAAAAAAAAAAAAAAACATTCCTAATAAAACACTTACAAACATTGAAGGTCAATTTATAAAATAATTTAGAGAGGTTTTACTACTCCTTATACATCGTACTTTCCTTTTTAAATAATAATGTCCGAAAACATCGAAGCTCCCGCCATTTTGTTTCCATCGTTACACATGTGTTTGACGTGCTCATTAATGATGTTAATCATTATTTCAACTAAATACACTATTTCTTGGGAAAAAAAAGTATTGAATTGGAGAAATAAGATTGTAATTAATGACTTTCTTACATTTTTAGGACACTGGCAACCCTGTGAGAATAAATTAAACATTAAAATAATCGATGTTTACATCGTTAAGCGATTTGGACATCGTGGTTCAATAACTTAAAAAAGTATATTTACAGCAGAGAAAATGCACAAAAACTTATTAAAATGCTTTAAAACTTTGAAAAAATTATTGTAAAGCCTGATAAATGAGTTGAGATACTTATTATTTATTTTAACATCCGAAATAGCGTGGTTTCCATTGTTACTTTTTGACAAACAAAACTGGCAAGAAAATATGTGTTATATATCTGTTGTAATTCTTCAATATTTTACACTGCTGCTGTCATCTGTCGACCGAAATAGTAAGCAAATCATCATTTCATTGTATTCATTCAATATTTTCATTGTGAAACTTCTAAAAACGCGTTAGAAATTTTTTTCCTTGGTGTTGCAGAGCATCAGTTAACATAAGAGATGTCCAAAATTAACCATTTGTAGCTAAAATGTTTTAATTTAAGGATATTTACAACAAACTTCTGTAATAAATGATACCAGTTCTTGTCTCTGAACAGAACTAAAAATTCACTGAGAAAAATAATTTAAGTTGTAAGATCTAAATTTAATTTCTGAGATAACTTTAAGTTAAGAAGTATGTCTTGTCCCCACCTTTTTAAAATCACTCAATGGTTAAAGAGAAAAAGATTCTTTTCTTTCTCCTCTTATTTATTTTAATATTTTTAGTTTCTTTATATCGAGACCTCGAAAAAGTCTTTCAATTGGATTGACGAAATATTGATCATTTCTGGTGTATTTATATTTGTTTGGAATGAAGTAAAACATTTAGTATTAAAAGTAATTTCTGTTGTTTTAATTAAGATTCATTTTTTTTTTCTTTGGTTGCATTACATAACTGATGTTTGATTAAAAAGCACTGGTAATAAATTGCCATAATGGAATAAAAATCACATTAATAAAAATTTGTTTAATCAAAATTCTTTGGTTGTTATTAATTGAATCATCACTGTTTTCTGAAATTGTACAACTTGAATAGTTACTCAATATATCCTAAATATATATTTTTTTAATTCCTAGGGTTCGAGATATTTTGTATTTTTCTTTTCCTTGTTTCTCAGTCCATTTAAATATTTAAAAGAAAAGATTATATTTGAAAACAAAGGAATTATTCCATATAAAAACAGAAATTATCATGATATTCAACCGGGTTTCTTTCCCAGGAGATAAAGGCAGGTGAGCGACGGGCCGACCCCCCCTGTCCTCATCTTTGTCCCATAGGTTATGATTACTGAAGTCTACCCTGTAGCGACCTCGCGCGGTCCTCTGGGCCTGATCGCATCTTTAACTTTATAGATGGTAACGAATTTATTGTGGGCCCGGTAGCCGAGTGGGTTAGGGCGCTTGGCTGCAGGTTGGAGGTGGCGGGTTCGGGCCTCAGTGGAGTGCTGGAATTTTTCCACGTTCCATTCTCCTCCAAATAGGTCCTAGGGTCTACCCAGCCCTCTCTAGAATGGGTACCGGGTTTCTTTCCCGGGAGTTAAAGGCGGGCGGGCGTCGGGCTGACCCCCGACCTCAATTCGTCCCATTAGGTTGTGAATGCTGGAGCCTACCCTCCAGCCACCCCATAGGCCTTTGTAGGCCTGTAAGTGGGATACTTTAACTAACGAATTTATTACACAGGATTCTATCCTTAGTCTTTCCTTTTCTTCTTTTATGTGAAATAAAATTTCTGCTGCTGGGTCTGGATTATGGCCCAATTCGCTACAGTGATCAGCCCAATCTGATATTCTGGATATGTCATTCTTGAATTACATTTTCTAATATCCTTTCTTTTAGGGACCTCCCTGTGATTCCGTAACAGTTTCCACCACAATCCCTACACTAGTTTGTATATCACCCCCATATCATTCATCATCATCACCTATCCTGTTCCTCTTTATTAATTTCTTTGCTTTATGATACACTCTTTTCTTTACATTTATCTCTTACTGGTTTACTTATTCCAATCCCTAATGGCATTTTAAATACCTTATCGTATTCATTTTCATTCTTTTTTATTTCTGCCTTTTTGTGTTTCCTATCCTTAACGAAAATTATTCTTAACTATCTTATTAATAAATTTCATTGGGGATTCATTTATTTCAAATATTCTTCTTATTTTATTAATTTTGTCTTTCCATAATTTTTCTCCGTATTGTCCACTATTCTTTTCACATAATCTATATTACTAAAATCTTTTATTTCTCTGTCTGTCTCTCTTTCTCTCTGTCTGTCTGTGTGTCTGTCCGGCGCAATTTTCTGAGCGAATGGAAAATAGAAATAATTTTTACAATGAAACATCCGCGACAGGAATCGAACCTGCAACCTTCTGATCCGAAGTCAGATGCCTTATCCATTAGGCCATAGGGACTACAACTCTCTTCATATGGTTTTTTTGACTTATATCTCCTTTCCTTTCCCCCATCAATAAGGAATGTATTCAATCTTTTTTTTGAATCTCAAGATTTTTATTTATTTCGCATCAGTCAGTTTATTTGTAATTCGAAACTGACAATTAGAACGATAATTGCCGAAACGTTGCTATATTTTTAATATTCTTACTTAACCAAATTCTATGTGATATTGAAAAATATGTGGGTGTACACGGCAGATGTTGGAGCAAAGAAAACAGAGTCAAGAAAGAGAGAAGCACTTTTTTTGAGGTGGCATACCGAAAAAATCACTATTTGCAACTCAAAAACCATCAATAAATGTAACTCAAACGTCACTGAAAAGTGACAATTATAATTAAAATGAGAGTAAAAAAAGAATGAAGCGGTACTTCTATTAGATAGAATACTGAAAAATCACTATCTGTAACTCAGAAACCATCAATATTTGGAACACAAAAGCCACTGAAAAGTGCCACTTAGAATAAAAAAAGAGACTCAAAAAAGAAAGAAGCAGTATTTCTATTAGATAGAATACTGAACACTATTGTAACTCAGAATCCACTGAAAAGTATCATTTGGAATAAAAAAAAAAAAAAAAAAAGAGTCAAGAAATAAGAAGCAGTATTTCATTAGGTAGAATACTGAAAAATCACTATTTGTAACTCAAAAACCATCACTATTTCTAACTCGAAATCCACTGAAAAGTATCAATAGGAATAAAAAAATAAGATAGTCAAGATAGAAAGATGCACTATTTCAATTAGGTAGAATACTGCTCAGAAGTTAGACGTCTTAGCCATTAGACCACTAGGCCTACATTCTAATCTTTGTAAAAAATAAAAATATATCATAGATATATGATTTACAAGGTGGTTCTAAAAGCAGTCGTAGATTGAGAGAATATAGACATCAAAAATTAAATTTAAAAAAAAGCCTTTAAAAATTTTTAGTTTTAGTTTCCTTGATGTAATTTGTGTGTGTGTGTGTTTTTTTTAATAAATAAAAAATTGTTTTCCGTTACATAAGCGAGGCTTCCGGAGCGAAGCGACGGGTAGCCAACTAGTTTCTTACTAATACGTTTTTTGTATGTATATTGTGTTCTTAATTAAAATACAGTAGAGCCCCGATTATCCGCGAGCGGATGATTTGTGGTGCAGATTATCCATGAGAGCCGCGAATTTTTTTTTTAATTACGAATCTCAAAAAAATCAATTTTAATCCAAGCCAAAAACAGGGAAAGTGCAATAGGCCCTAAAGTGCAAAGGTCGAAAATTACTGACAGGTTTATTGTGCATCGTAATCCTATAGACCTTCTTAGAATTTGTAGATGAGTGGCAGGCTCTTCCTCTGCAGAAAGGTTTCTGCTGTACTGTACATATTTTAATAGTTTTACATATTATGTTTTTTATATAATAAAATGCAGTTTTAATGGTGAAATATTTTTTTCCGTGTTTACACCTCATTTTTAGTCTTTTTTCGACTTATCCGCGATTTTCGTTATCCGCGAAGTCCTTGCCACCCAATTCCACGGATAATCGGGGCTCTACTGTACATGATTACTCACTAGATTTTTCTCAAAGTTTTCATATGTTATACTATTCTCATTATTTATCAATAATATATCCAAAAATGGTAATCTTACGTTACTCTCCTCTTCAAGAGGGTAGGGTTCAAGACTAGAGATAGAGAAAGAGTTTTTAAAAAAACTGATTTTGTTACTTTATTTGTTTGTTAATTTGTTTTGTAAATTACTTATTACATTGTTATGTGTTTATTGTAAAAAGATTTATAAAAAGTTTTGGTTTTCGTTGCGTTATTTGTTTGTTAAATTAGTATTCCGTAAATTAGTGCATTGGTACTAATAGTAAACGAACAAGCTTTTTGAATATTGTATTAATTTCTTACTTATTACATTGGCATGGATATTTGAATTGTATGCGTTTAATGCACGTGTTTATTGTAAAAAGACTTAAAACAGACATCCGGATTAAGGGTGGGGGGGCAAAAGGGGGCACCTGCCCCGGGCGGCAAAATGGGATTGAAACAGTTATTTATTATAGCTACAGGGGCGGCATGGGGCTCACTTGCCCCCCCCCCCGATAAATTTCCTAGATCCGGCACTGAAAACAGATCATTAAAGAAATCTATAGAGGAAGAGGAAGCGTATTTTCTAGTCCTCGATTTGAACCTGATGAAGTTTACTGCAGAAGAATACGAAATATGGTTGGTAAAAAAAGAAGTTAGTTGAAAAGAATGTGTGTTTGAAGAGATAATAAGAGATTTAGGAAGTATATCCTACACTCACATAAATGAAATTGCTCTGCTTACTTCTATCAATCCTTTACTCATTAATCACAACATAACAATAAGTTTGTAGTTTGTAGCAAAGTTCTAGAAACTAAAGATTTTAATATTGCGCAGAGATGTGAGAGTTTAAATATTTTAAATGATTTTTTTTTTAAATTTATCGATCAGATACAGGATTTAATGATTTGATAATCGAAGCCAAGGCAGTAGCAACATTTTTAGATGTCGATGCAAAATTTAAGAAAAAGTGAGAAAACTTGAGAGCAAGAAAGTAAAACAAAAACAATTCAGTTACGAAAAAGATGACGAAGTAATTGAAAATGAAGAATTAAACTTAAAAGTACCATCAGTTACTGAAAGATTGGAACTAACATCGGCACATTTGAGTAGTTTCAAATTTTTATGGAATATTTCCAAATTTCCTAACAATTCTGAACAAAAACAGTTGACATTCTGCACTGAGCTTGAGGTAATATTAACACTTAAAGAAAGAAATGAACGGGATATAAATAGTGTAGAACTTCTGCATCAATTATAGTTTTTACAGACATTTGGTGAAGCAGTGACTCCAACAGATACTTTAAATGATATTCAAGAAACTGTCATTTTTTTTAATGCAACTCTTGATATGTGGTTGATCATTTAGCTAATTTTATTAGTTAGTTTTTATTATTTGCCTCAGTTTTATTATTTATTTTTTTTATTGAAATTTATTTCTTTTTAAAGTCCTGAAAGTATCACATTGTCAAATACTACAAAACACTTTTACTATATTTTGTTTGAGTTTGAACATTTTTTTTAGAACTTTTATTTCATATAATAAGTTGAATGTTAAATGTAATATTTTCGAGCTCTATTGGTAGGCTTATTATATGTCCGGGATTAGCCCGGAAAGTCCTGGTTTTTTAGTGCTGTCCGGGGAAATGTCCGGAATTTGAGGATTTTTTTTAATTTTAGACCTATATGTTCGACATCGCGTTTTTAAACATTCCAAAAGAAAGTACGTTTACCTGCAACAAGAATACAAATTTTTGAAATTGTATAATGACAGTAATAATGAACGTGTTATTTGCTCACTATGAACTGGATAATTTGCTGTTGCACATAAAGGATAGGGTGATATTGAAGACCATGTGAGAACAGGTAAACATAGGTCAAGGCTAAAGGGTAGGTTGTGGTTCAGGTTCTGAAGAAGTACCAGATACTATTGAAGAGAAGTGGAAAGCAATTTTTAAGGCATTTCAAAAGACTGATATTTCAAGTTGCAATATTTCTAAAATGGTTGAGTTTGCGATGTCTTTGCCTGGGACATCTGCTGCAGTTGAGTTTTTTCAATTATGGGGAACATTTGGTCTGCAGAAAGGGGTAGACTTTCAGTATCTATTGTTAAACATATGCGAAATGTTAAAATTAATTCAGAACTTTCTTGTTGTTAATTTTATGATGTAATTAAAACAAACAAACCATTTCTGAAAAAAGTCATGTCTAATGAAAAATACAACTGAATAAAAAAAGTTTAATGTTTCAGTAAACTGTTAAGACTTTTAAGTAATTTAAAAAATATGTCCTGGGTTGGACCCAAAAAAATATGGTAAGGCTATCTATTGGTCAATGCTCTTCTTCTACCAAAGAACAGCTATGTACAGGGAAAATTCCATTGCTCATGCCAAACTGGTTTTATTAATTGCAAATACCCATTCGAATGATCAAAAACAACTGCTTAATTCATTTTTAATTTCAATAGTAGACAAAACGGAAGAAAAGATGACTGCTTCAAATATAAAAAAAAATAATAAATAAATAAATAAATAATCTTAAAAATTTTACCCTAATTGATAAATCTAAATTTCAAATCCATTATCCAAATGAGATAATTCTCTACACAGCCTTAAGCAATGATCAGCAAAATTAAGTTCCTCAATTGTCCGCTAGATGTCACTATCTAACCAAAACGTACCAAATCATCATAATAAAATCGAAGAGATCGGAAACTGGCCAATTTGTTTTTGTCGCAGTAAAACCGCAATTGAACTATTTCTTTTGAAGTATTGTACCAAAATATTAATTTTTTAAGTTCCTTTAAAACGTAGTAAAGGTATTGTGAGTATTTACTGGTAAGATACCGATATATCGAAATTACGTCTTAACGGGAAAGAGCAACAAAATTAGGAGATTTCTGATTCCAAAACCTTATATTGTTTTGTTTGGTATCATATAAGGCAAAATGCTTCCACTGCTCTGCTTGTAAAATAGAGTTTTACCAAGAATGGGTGGATCTAATGTTGGAAAAGCAGTCAAATGTGAAATATGCGATAAACGATTTCACTCCTTATATGATCTAAAGGGACATGTTCGAACACACACAGGAGACAAACCTTTCGTTTGTAAATACTGCAAAAAAGGTTTTTCTGAGTCATCGAATCTTAATGTTCATCTGAGAATTCACTCAGGTGAGAAACCTTTTGCCTGTGAAATATGTAGCAAACACTTTACGCAGTTGGGACATCTTAGTGAGCACATACGAATCCACACTGGAGAGAAACCATTTGTATGTAAAGTTTGTAACAAATCCTTTACAAAATCATCACAACTAAAACGACATATTCGAATTCATACAAACGAAAAGCCCTTTGACTGTGAATTCTGTGGGAAAAGCTTTAGTGACTCATCACATTTAAATAGACATACGAAGAATCATATGGACAAGAATTCTTACGATTGCAACTTAGGTGACAAAAGTTTTTCCAAGGTTTCAACCCATAAGAATCATCTGAAATAACACAGTGAAAAGCCATTCATCTGCTTATTTTGTTTTAAAAGTTTTCGCTTTGCGTCTAGCCTTGATAGCCTGATGAGAAGTTATTCATATCTGACATCTGCATTAAGAGTTTTAAGGATTTGTCAGATCTAAGATGCTACAAGAGAACTCACACTGGTGAAAAATCATTCTTTTGTAGCTTCTGTGGTAGGAGCTTTTCTTTTTCACCCAATCTTAAATATCACATGAAAATTCACGCTAATCAACCATCATATCTTAATGAACATCTGACACCTCTGAGTGAGGAAAAGCCCTTTAAATAAATTACACTAAATTACTGGCTCTGTTATTTAGGTGGAACTGAAATAATAATACAAGCCTCATTGGTGAAAAGTACTTCAGTGTAATTTCTATATTAAAAATATTTCTGTAGTATCACATCATAATTACTATTTCTGCATTTTGATATTGTAAAAAAGTCATAAATGATTCAAAAGATATAATAAATGTACTTATTTCATAAAATAATGAAATACAACTACTTAATCCCACTTTCCCTTCCTGTTGATTTGTGAAAGGTCAATTGTCACTTCAGATTCTCCACTTAACTATCATACAATGGTTAATGCGAGACAATCAAAAGTATTTAATTGAAATTACAGAAATCAAAGAGTCTAATGTTTATAGTAACATTTTTAGATTCATTGTCTTATAAACAGTGATTTTTAGCTGCTAATTTTGACAATATTTTGCTTTATTGTGAATACATCCGAATTTTATTTATGTCTATTCCTTATCCTTTCTTAAGTGTCTTCATTTGTTGTGAAGAGAATAAATGTTCAATTTTGTAATTTCACAAAATTTATAAAAGTATAAGCTATAATATATATAATAATATTTCTGTGGTTTTAGCAAATGTCTGACAGCCACTCCCAAGAAAACAGTAGAAAAACTTTAAAGGATCTGGGGGCACGGCAGTGCCCCCGCCAAGACGAGCCGAAGGCAGGAAGGGCACTACGTACCTTTTCTGGAAGTGTTTCGTCGTATTTTTGAACCCTCATAGCTTCGGCCTAGATAATACTAGAGAGCTCAAATTTTCAGGATATGATGCAGTTACCAGACTAATGAAATACGCTAGGTTTCATTTATTTAGCTTTTATACTTTGGATTTTATTAATACCTAAAATACGTCGATTCCGTCACTCACTCACTGACACTGACTGACTCATGATCATCAAAACCTCTAGGGTACTTCCTGAAGTCCTAGAAAGCTGAAATTTGGTATGCAGGTTAGGATTAGCACACAAACAACAAAAAAATTAAGAAATCCGTAACTTTCACATTCCAACTCCTCATAAAAGGGGGGTCTGGTTGTGTATTATCGAACCCTCATAGCTTCGGCCTGGATAATACTAGAGAGCTCAAATTTTCAGGATAAGATGCAGTTACCATACTAATGAAATACGCTAAGTTTCATTTATCTAGCTTTTATACTTTGGATTTTATTAAGATCTGAAATACGTCGTACCCTCAATGCTTCGGTCTAAATAATATTGTGTAATAATGTGATTTCTTACAAAGGTGCAAACAGCTTGTATATACAAGTTGACCAATAGAAAAACAGAAAAGTAGGGTATTGAAAAAAAATCCATTTTCTAAATCTTAAAACGAAATTTAGTTGTAATAGATAATCCCACCCAAAACATTTCATGTAAAATAAGTTGCCAAGACTCACATGCTCATAACGCTTTCACTGTTAAAAAGTTATCAGATCTCATCCTACAAAAAGAAATGAAATCCCATCCAAAACACTTCGTGTAAAATAAGTTGCCAAGACTCACGTACTCATAATGCTTTCACTGTTAAAAAGATATGAGATCTCATGTAGAGCCAAGCCCCTAACTCTACGAGGCCTAACTCTACAAGCCCTAACTCTAAAAACCTTATATCTTGGTCAAAAAGTATGGCTTGGCCGTTTCATGGAACTATTTCATCTCACCCAAAACATTTCATGTAAAATACGTTGCCAAGATGCTCATAACGCTTTCACTGTTAAAAAGTTATCAGATCTCATGTAGAGCCAGCCCCTCACTATACATGCCTAACTCTAAAACCCTACTATCTTGGTCAAAAAGTGTGCCTTGGCATACTCCATATCCTTTACATAACTCCATGGGATTGTCTGTGTGACAGCCACGAAACGGCCAAGCCATACTTTTTGACCAAGATATAAGGTTTTTAGAGTTAGGGCTTGTAGAGTTAGGCCTCGTAGAGTTAGGGGCTTGGCTCTACATGAGATCTCATATCTTTTTAACAGTGAAAGCATTATGAGCACGTGAGTCTTGGCAACTTATTTTACACGAAGTGTTTTGGATGGGATATTGTTAACAAAAGAAATTACCACTAAAAAGCTTCTACTTTGATTATTCTTTGTGGGATGCTATCTGTTAAGAATGGCTATCAGATGATGGTTGAAACTGTTAAAGACAATAACTTTTTAATTAAGTTTTTAAAAAGTTAATTTGTTTGTGCAACCTATGTTTTTCTTATTCAAATAATTTGTTAAAATTTGCTCAAATAAAACTTATTTCAGTTGAAAATTATGATAAGTGATTGGATGGTTCCACAATTGATCAAAGTTATTCAATGTTTTGTAGAAAGAAACAACTCCATTAATCTTAGAATATTAGTCTTAAAAAGAACCATTTAAAGGATTACAATCTTTCATCTAAAACGTTCAGTCAAAAGATGTACAATAAGAACAGTCTAATCCTTTTTTTAATTCTCTTTAATGAAGAACACAAAATGACAAGGTTGTTAAATGTATATTGTAATGAAAGCTTTAAATAATGAATGTAGTTTGAATTCAATGAGGAGAAAATGGGATAAATTAAAGTTCACATTTAAAAACATGCCTTATACTCTAAAGGCTACAGCAAAGCAGGTAAGGCTCCTGCAGCCATCTACTAAATGGGATGTTACCTACCTTTAACATATTTGAGAGAGGATGGCATTGGAGAAATCACCAGAAAAAATATGACTGAACTTGGTTCCCCCAAACTGTAGACAACCACTTACGACTTGAGGGATGAGGCCTGTCCCATTATTATTGAAAGTTCCAAATAGCTTGTAGTGTACAAACCCTTGCACATAATTTTCCCTTTCTTCTTCACTTGCACAATAAGCTTGTTTATTGTCTATATAAAGAGATTGTCACAGACAAATCTGAGGATTAGATTAATAAAAGAAAAAGTAATGACAAGAACAAATAACAAAAAAATGGTGCTAAAATTGTCATGATTGATCTTAAAACCAATTACTCATTAACAAAATACAAACACTAAACTTGCGACAGTGGAATAGAATGCTGCTGATACAATGGGCCGTACTAAATATTTACACGCTGAATCAGTAAATCGGTGAGGATAGTGTAGTTCTGGATTTAGGGATAAAACACACACAAGTATAAAAGAGAAAATCACTGTATTACTTAATAATTGCACACACACAGAAGATCAAGGAGGCTTAACATGCGTGTATAATATAAAGAGAAAGTCAGAATAAATGAAATTCACTTACTTTCAAACATGTGTGACAGAGAATTAACAATGATCGCAATA
The DNA here is from genome assembly GCA_023159025.1 of Thereuonema tuberculata. NCBI lineage: Eukaryota > Metazoa > Arthropoda > Chilopoda > Scutigeromorpha > Scutigeridae > Thereuonema > Thereuonema tuberculata. Next base: position 12,855 of record JAFIDM010039881.1, read on the forward strand.
AACTGACTGTTTTGGAATACTTTGCAAATTTCTTCATTAGGGATGGTACAAACATATAAGACATCACAATGACATTTAAGATGACACAAGGTGGGAAAGCATGGTGAAAATGAGGTAAGTGAGAGGATTAGGCAAGTTTAGCAATAGTGACAGGCGATTTGCCTGCTGGTGATGGGGTTATATGCCTTTATCTGAATTATATGGAAGGATTCAGCTAGGAGTCGGTGGGATAGTCTATTATGGTGGGAGAGGGGTTTAGCAACGGAGAAGTTGGGGGTGTGTCCAGTCTCTATAAAGTGCGTAACGGTGTGCGAACGTTTGGGGTCTGTTATTATTGTCCTCCAAATGAGAGATGGCCGCCCTGTTTTTGTGCGATCTGCGCATGTATGATCGATTAGTCTGGTCAGGCACTTCCGTCTGATTTTATGACAGGACGCCGCCATTACGGTAATCGCTTGTTACTTTGCAAAAGAGCATTGTATTTATAAATAATATATATTTATTTATTTATATAAATACTTATTGTTAGCAACTGGTATTGAAATAACGCTAAATAGTCGAGAGAAGTTTTAATTTGGCGTTATCAACATGTCTTTCTCAGTGAAAACAGACGCCATCGTCTATTGTGACAGGAAACATAATTGATCAGCTACTGGAAGGGCTGCGCAGTTCAAACTTCCGCCGGCCAACTTTCATTTGGAGGACAATAAAGAATTTTTTTATGTTCTTTAATGCATGTAAATAGGAGTCGGGATGTTTGTTCCACGTAGCCAGAGGAGCATTGGTTACATCAAGGTGAATTTGTACAGATTAACAACAAAAGAAAAAAAAAATGTTTTATACAAAACTATGCTTTGCCACCCATCATATTATGCCCAGGATGGGGGGCGGGTCGTCCTGGGCATAAAAACAAAACAGCTAGGGCATCAAAACAAAAAGTATAATTCCGGCCCTGGACACGGAGATAAGAGATGCTTAGGATATTAAGTAATGGAGAAATGAAAACGGTAGCAGACTAGTTAGTCTATGTGAAATTAATGATCTGATCATCGGAAAACTATTTAAACAAAGAAATCCATAAACAAACATCGGTGTCACCTAATGGTAAAATAAGAAACAGATAGATCGTATTATAATAAATTCACAATTATCTTTACATAATGTAAAAGCTAGGAAAGTCGGATCTGATCATTACCTAATTGTGGCAAGGTTAAGATACAACTTAAGAAAAATAGAGACGTCAAAAGACAGTGTCAGATGTAATAAGGTAAGAAAAAGAGACATCCAAGAAGAGTTGCTGTACAAAAATCTCGGAGAAAGATATGGATTAGAGGATAATGGAAAAGAAATGGAAGATGTTCGCAGAGTGCTATAATAAAACAGCTGAAGAAACTAATTCTAAAACAGCAGAGAAGAGATAAATAATGGATATAAAGAAGAAGCATTAGAATCAAGTCAGAGAGAGACTACAACTTACATTTAAGTAAATACAAGGATATAGATGAATTAAAAAGAAATCAGCTCAAGAAGAGATAAGAAAATACACTGTAGAACTTGCTGAAGCTGCACAAAATACTGCAGAATGTGGAAGAATTGGCAAAGCGTATCAAATAACGAGGAAATTATGTAGAAATAAATGGAGGAATAGTAATTCAATTAGAAATAAACAAGAAAAGCTCCTAAAACCGATATCATACAGAGATGGAAACAATATTTTTGAAGATTCCCTAAACAACAGTAGTAATTTAAACATCGAAACACCAATTGAGAAACCGAAATTGCAATTTACTAACAAATGAAATAGAGAGCAACGTTATTACTGATTTAGACAAAAGAGCATCACAAAACCACAAATGAGCAAAGCGGGTGGTAGCTACGAAATTGTTGTTGAGATGCTGGAAGATGATATGCAAACGGCAGCTGTTGAGCTGTCTAATATTTTAACACAGTACTACGATACGGTATAGTATTGAAGATGCTCACATTTTCATTTTTATCTATGTGGGTCAACCAGATGGCCCGAGACATCCCGGCTCTGCGAGACGCTCACATTTTGATTGTTATCAATGTGGGTTAACCAGACGTCACTTGACTAATGATCAAGCATGAGATCTCCGAGACATGCTTGTGGGCTGTGAGAAAGCGGTCGCGGTTGTTATATATATTATCGGGCTTTTTTTCTGCCCGCTACACCTCGGAAACCATAAGACATAGTAATACAGTAAGGTGTCAAATGTTAGGTATACTATTCAAGATTTCATTTTTCATCGACTTGAGTCGACCATAACTCACGTGAGTTAAGATCAACTGCTAAGCCGTTCATTTTAGAAATAAATAAAATTAAGATTGAATAATCAGCTTCCCTGCCCCACAATCTCCCACACACATGTGACTAAGAGAATGGCCTCGGAATCCATGGTCACATGATCACTAAAAAATTTGCGGATTGTAAGTTAATTTTATCAAGGAACTTTCACGATATCGTCAGCGAAGGCAAATAGTCTGAATGTTTACAATTGAAACAGGTGTTAAGACAAAGTTGTCTCTATAGGATTTCTTTCCAACATAGTTAATGATTTGATAATGAGAAAAACTATTACATTAAAAAAAAGATATTTGATGGAATCTTACATCTTATTTAAAAGATCTACAGTTCGTGGTTGACATTGAACTTATTTCTGCTAGACATAATGACATGCAACAAACAAGAACTAGAATGGTTGAATATGCAGCTCTAGATGGCATAGTAATTAATAAAAAGAAAACAAAATTGTTAAAAATTGGCATTTTCCAAACTAAACATCCTGGAAACTATCATACCACAGTTAATCTAATCTAAACTGAATTTTTTTTTTTGCTTTATTTACAAATGATAAATCATTTCCTCCATGTATTTTTTTGCCCGCCTGACAACATATTATTCCACGGTTACAATCTCTTGCCTCCAAAATGTGCACATCCGCGAGCCCGTGAATGCGTTCCAAGGAAATCTCGAATTTTCCTAAAAACTACCAAAACAAAGCCGGAGTTTTCCATCAATTGTATTCCTAGCACGCATTTATGACTCGTTTTCATCCAAAAAAAAAATAAAATAAAATTAGCCTTAACTGAACAGGTGAGATTTTATTCACAGCAACCAAATAAAATAGTAGAAAAAAGGAAGATCAATGCTATAACAAAAATAAATAAGAGGTTAATAATCTTAAAATTTTTAACCTCATCGACAAATAGAAATTTCAAACAATGTAAACATTCAAATCTATTATCGAGATGCAATAATTCTCGACCCGCTCTAGCGGCAATGATCATCAAAAGTAAGTTCCACATTCGTCCGCCAGATGTCACTTTCTACCCAAAACGTGCCAAATGAGTATCGCATAAAGGTAACTTGTGTCCATTTTGCTTTAAACAGTTAAACCAAAAATAATCCGTTTGTTTTAAAACACCCATTTCTAAGTCTAAGCCTTTCAGCCTCACTGAAAAAATTTTAAGTATTATTAAATGACTGGTATACTACTCAAATTTGTAAATTAGCTCTTAACAGCAACCGAGATGAAATTAGACAGATCTGCTCTTCCAAAACCCTGTATTGTTTTGTTTGATATCCTGTAAGATGAAATTGCTGCCTCTGTTTTGCTTGTAAAATAGATTTGCACCAAGAATGGGTGGATCTAAAGTTAGAAAAACATTCAAATGTCAAATATGCGATAAACAGTTCAATTCATCATGTAATCTGACGAAGCATCTTCGAACTCACACTGGGGAAAAACCTTACGTCTGTAAATACTGTCAGAAAAGCTTTGCTAACTCTTCTAATCTTAAGGTTCATCTGAGAACTCACACTGGTGAGAAACGGTTTGCTTGTGAAGTATGTAGCAAACGCTTTTCACAGTTGGCACATCTTATTGGTCACATACGAACACACACGGGCGAGAAACCATTTGTCTGTGAACTCTGTAATAAATCCTTTACAGAATCATTCAGTCTAAAAAAACATTTTCAAACTCATACAAACGAAAATTCCTTTATGTGTGAATTCTGTGGTGTAAACTTTAGCAGATCATCAGATCTAAATAAACATAAGAAGACTCATAAGGATAAGAATTCCTATAATTGTAATCTGTGTGATCAAAGTTTTCCTCAGATGTCTTTCCTTGATATTCATCTGAAATCACACAGTGAAAAGCCATTCGTTTGCTTATTTTGTTCTAAAAGCTTTAGTCGTGCGGCTACGCTTGATATCCATCTTCGAACTCATACTGGTGAGAAGCCATTCATGTGTGACATCTGCAATAAGAGTTTTACTATGTTATCACATCTGAAACGCCACAACAAAACACACACTGGTGAAAAGCCTTTTTCATGTAATGTTTGTAATAGAAGCTTCTCTATTTCGTCAAATCTTAAGAAGCACCTGCAGACTCACACTGGAGAAAAAGCATTCTCCTGTAGCTTCTGTGGTAGGAGCTTTGCTTTATCATCCAATCTTAAACGTCACATGAGAATTCACGCTAAGGAACCATCATTTGAAAGTGAATTTTGGAGCAATCCCCTCCTTCAACCACCAGTTCTTAATGAACACCTGGAATCTCCCAGTGAAGGAAAGCCCTTCACATGAAATACAATAAAATACAGGTTAAGTTATTTAGCTGCAGACGAAACAAAACTCCAAGACTTATTGATGATAAGTACTTCATTGTAATCATGACTGAACGAAGAATATAGATTTAGCAACTGTACATATAATAAATGTATTTATGTAATTAAATAATGAAATGCAATTCCTTAATCCCACTTTCCCTTCCTGTTGATTTGTGAAAGAAGCATTTTAACAAACTGTCACTTCTGATTGTAATAGTAAAAAATTCATCATGTGTATTTTCTTATGATAGTAAAAAATGGACCCCACACACAAAAAGAAACCAACAAAAAAGCATATATACGACATGTTTCGGGATAATCTCCCATCATCAGATTACAAATACAAAATATACAAAATTGGAACCTACAGCGTCCCAAGAGAAAAATTTAAATAGCATAAGAACATAAAATTTCATAGTAAGAAGCTTAACAATGCTAATGTTTCAACTTTAACAAACCAATGGACCACAACAATAAACATCAATACAGGAATTATAACTAAGAATGATAACATTTCATATCATTTAATACCATAGTCAATAGAAACATCAGTGTTATAACAAGGTATGGACTTAATGATAATTTTGTCACTTCTGATTCTTCACATTAATTATCACACGAAAGTAAGTTATGTGACACTTGTCAAAATCAAAAACATTTAAATGAAATTACAAAAATCAAAGAATCTAATGTTTACAAGGAGATCTTTGGATTCATTGTCTTGTAAGCAGTGATTTTTAGCTATTTTTATTATTATTATTATTGGCATTCTTAATAAAGGCATCTTTCATAAACTTGGTAAGTAATTACTCCCAGAAATCCTATTAAATAATATTCTTTTAATATCTACAATATTTCGTCCTTATCGAAGGACTTCCTCAGGTGGTCTACAAAAATCAAAGTGTAATGTTTATAATAAGATCTTTGAATCCATTGTCTTTTTAGCAGTAATTTTTAATTGCTAATTTTGAGAATATTGCTTTATTGTTAATATTTCCAAATTTTATTTATATCTATTCCTTATCCTTTAATGTCATTTAATAAATGTCTCTTCATTTGTTGTGAAGGTTGAAAATTTAATCTTCCAAAAATTATTAAAAGTATAAGTCATAATATATATAATATTATTTCTATGGTTTTAGCAAATGTCTGACAGCCACTCGCAAGAGAACAGTAGAGAAACATTAAAGAATATTTGTAACAAAAGAAATTACCACTAAAAAGCTTCTTCTTTGATTATTGGAGAGAAATCGCCAACCGGACAATAAATATGCTTTCGCCCACAGAGCCAACATCAACGAGAATTCTGTACAATTGTTTCATCCTTATTGGGGAATCATCAGCAGAATCTACTCGTTGATGTTTGGCTCGCCGAGCGAAAGCTTTACCCAAAAGCATTCTCGGTCCCGGGAATGGGCCGCCGGGATAAACAACAATAAAATAAAAAATGATCCTGAAAGATCCAATATATTAACCCCTTGTCCTCTCACTGAAAGGCACTAAGGAAATTAATCACAAAGAGGCAAATTGAAAAATTCTTTGATTATTTTTTGTGGGTTGCTATCTGTTAACAATGGCTGTCAGATGATGGTTGAAACTGTTAAAAAGAATATATTTTTTAATGAAGGCTTGAAAAAGGTTACTTTGTTTGTGCAACCTATGTTTTTTATCAAATTATTTGTTACAATTTGCTGAAATAAAACTTAATTCAGTTGAAAATTATGATAAATGATTGGATGGTTCCATAATTGATAAAAGTTATTCAATGTTTTATAGTAAGAAACAAATCCATTAACATTTTACAATATTGCTCTTAAAAAAATATTTAAAATTTTACAATTGTTCATCTAATACATTCAATCGAAAGATGTAGAACAAGAACAGTTTAATCCTTTTTTTTAAATTTTCTTTAATATATAATCTTAAAATGTACAGCAAAAAATTACAAGGTTGTTAGATGTGTATTTACTGAAACCTTTACATAGTGAATGTATTTTGATTTCAATGATGAGAAAAAGGGATAAATTAAAGTTCACATTTACAAACATACCTTTATGCTCCTTAGAGGTTAGAGCATAGCAGGTAAGGCTCCTGTAACCATCGACTAAATGGGATGTTCCATTCAACCTAAGACAGAGGGATGCTTGAATTCTGGGACATATTTTGAAGAGAAATAACTAGATAAAACAAGATTGAACCTAAAAACTATAGACAGTCACTGACCATTGATGTATCAGAGCTTGGTTATCTGTCCCATGATTAGTAGAACTTTGAAATAACTTGTGGTGCAGAAACCTTTTTCTTTCCCTTACACAATAAGCCTTTTTATTATATCAGTCAAATTATGCCTGTTTCATTCACCTCTTATATTTTGAACATTAAAAGTCATTTCTGTTATTCTATTACAGGATTCACTTTTTTTTTCTTTGGTTAGATTTTATAAAACTGATGTTGGATTAAAAAGCACTGGTAATAAACTGCTATAACGGAAAAAAAAAATTACATGTTATGATGTAAAATTGTCTCATCAGAATTCTTTGGTTGTTACTAGTTGTTTCATCACTGTTTTCCGAAATTCCAGATTGTTTGTATTTGCCATCCCTTGTTTTTCAAGTCAACTTAAAATATTCAAAACAAAAGATTACTTTATAATAAAGAAGGTTTAACGTGCATAAATGTAATATGAAAAGGGTAAGAAAAATCTGAAAATGCACAAATTCGTAAGAATTGTTTGCTTTTAACGCATTGAGTCATTATCAAAAGCAATAAGGACGAAATAGCTATCCCAGATTGCTTTTGATAATGACTCAATGCGTTAAAAGCAAACAATTGTGCATTTTCAGATTTTTCTTACCCTTTTCAAAGCTTACTTTTAAAAACAAGAAATTGTAAATAAAATAGAAAGCAAGTTTAACGTCCGTAATTATTCATAAATGGAGAGAGAAAATCGCCGTTAAACATTTTTAATTAATACTCTTTACTATGTAATCTAAGCCTTAGATGATAGAAAATATGTTTGTTTAATGGCTTTTCTGTTTTGAGTTTTATACAATGGACAATGCCATGTATTATAGTGAATACATGTCCTCTCATAAGATCGCTGGATGTTTTTTGTTATTTTTTTTGTACTGCTATCCAGTTTCACCCGATAACTACTTTTTCCTATTTTTGTGAACCCACAGAGGTCAGAACACAGCAGATAATACTGATCTGTATCCTACTCTATTTGAACACAGTGTTAAATTATTTGATGTACAGTATTTGTACTCATTAAACAGCTGATTCAATTTAATTCTGGAGACCATAGATTGTCTTAAAAATTCCGTACATCACTGTTATTGTTCAGTGTCATTTCAATCAATTTTATAAATCCCTTTTATATATAATGTCTCAAACTTACTCAAATGAATTAGTTTGAATTTCATTTATAATTAGATGTATTGAACATGTGCAGACAGAAATTATGAGTTTGTATGTTCTTGAATATTCGGTGGTAAAACCTATGATGGGTTTTTGGTATTTTGTATTTTAACAGAGCAGTGGTTGAAGCAGAAAAAACAAACAAACTGAATTGCTGCATATATTAAAGAAATTATTTTATTTTTAGAAAATTCTCCTAGGTAGGAGTTGTAAAATTAATACCGTGTATGCTCCAATAAACGCCGAGTCTCTTATTGTCTCTGGTCTCTAATAAGCGCCGGGCTGCAGAGGGGACACGGCCAAATAGTAGCCGGGTCTTTGATATTTGCCTACCGGTACTAGTGTAAGCATCTTACAGTACACTGCCTTACAAAATGCCGCCGAAACAGTCATTTGACATTGCCTTTAAGATTCGCGCGGTGGAATATGCGAAAGAAACCTCCGGTAAGGCGACCGCCCATCATTGCGGATTCGGCCAACGAATAGCAGTGAAAGATACAGATAGACATTTGCCATTTTTCTTTAACAGTCTTATGTAGCATGTGAAATTCAAATAAAGAAGCCGTTTGTAATATTAGCCGGTATTTAAATGTAAAAATATTACGTTCTGAAGGTTTTTGTTAATAATGGCCGGTCTCTATTAAGCGCCGGGAGCCGAGGCTAGTTTTGCAAATAAACGCCAGGGGCCTCTATTGGAGCATATACGGTAATCATTTTTATGACAATTCAAAATTAATTCCATAAAGTTTTGAGTTTGTGGTCATCTGTTATTATTTTTATTTGTTTGTTTTTTTTGTTTTTTTGTAAATAAATGTAAATGTGTAGTAAAAATTACTAACTGATTATTTTAATACTAATAGATTAATAGATAATAATTGAATAAAAAAAGAACAGAGTCTTAGAATATTGTGTGTTTTTTATTTCTAAATTGTTTCTAAATTTTAGTTATTTTAATTTCTGCTTATGCCGTTAAAGAGGTGAGGATAAATTGGCCATATCTTCACAGAAACAGTGATATGGGTTTTGTATTGGCTTTTTTCAAATTCCACAACACTATCCAGCTATGTATATATAATTTTTATTTCTTTTGGTGAAACAGGATTATTAGGGGGTTTGATAGATCCTGTAGTATTTTCAGAAGTTAAACTGTAACACTCTCCATGTTCCTTTGCAACAATATAGACTTGCTTTGATCCCTTTTTAGCAAATACCTTTATAATCCGATAATGAGTGTTTCTATCGAATGTAATTCAGTGATCACAATCCAATACATGTCCACTATCATAAATGTTCTTAACGGTATTATAATTCCAATTACCCATCTTTTATATGTACTTTTATAAGGTTTTCCAAAGCACGTTTTGATTCTCCAATGTATAGACAAGTGGTACTATCCTTACATTTTATTCCATATATGCATCCATTGATATTTAAACGACATGATGCTGTAAAAGTCTTCTGACATGCGGAAAAAGATTAGAGATAAAGGGTAAAGAAACAAAAGCAAGTGGCTTGTTATTATTCATAAATATGACTTGGATTATAGAACCTTTCAAGTGTTCCTTTAATCGTGCTATTAATAAATCTAGTGGGATAGTCATTAAGTTGTGAAATATTAAAATATTGTGAATCCCAATGTCAAAAATAGACTCACTCGATGAAACATGGAAACCTCTCAATATCGTCATCTGTATAACATTCCTTTTTATACCAACAGGCATATTAGATCTGAAATTAACTATTAAACCAGCATTAGACGGTTTGCGATATACTGAGATATGGAAACCATTACATTCTTTCAAAACCAAAACATCAAGAAAAGCAAATCTCTGCCATCTTTCTTTTTCTCTAAAGTAAACTATATTTCTTTAGCGATATTATTAAATGTTTGAAAGATAGTATCAGTGTGGTTATTATCAACCAAAAGAAATGAGTTATCCACATAGTACATGAAGAAGGATATGTAATGCTGATCATTTAAGGTTGCCGTATTTAGAGAAGTTTTAACATTTGCTCACGTAAAGACTCATTCGTTACTTATAGGTTAAAGTAATTTAAATTTTGATATCTCTACTAGAATCAACATAGAAAACTCAACATTCAGCTACCAAAACTAAAGTTATCTTTTAAAAAGGGATGAGCACAAATGTGAAATTACCGGAGTGAAGTAAGAAGCAAGTTCTCCAAACAACATGACCTCCAGAAAATGACGACTCAACAACGATCAATGTGCTTCCGAACAGTGATGATTGTCCATACCCCTGTAGAGACAAGTCTGGAAGACCATGCTAATAGTATCGTTCTCAGTACGAACTTCGGGGTGTCAAACAATGATTGACCTCCGTATACAAAGGAAACTAAAAGGAATGGATAATAGCTATAAATCCATGAAAAAGGCTATTTATTTTTTAATTATTAACTCGTGTTTTAATATCTAGTATTACTGCTGTTCACAGCTTTGATGGCCATTAATCGATGGGAGTATGATCGCAGGAGGTTTTGAAAGAGTTGTGTCATGACTCGTTAATCTCTGCAGTCGTAATTTCCAGTAAATAATGCTGAATTAGTTCTTTGAACATTATTGACTGTACTCAATCCTTCATTATTGAACCAACATGTTCACAGACACTGAGATCGAGAGAATTGCAGAATTAAGAAAGTTGCTCCGGCTTCTTCTGGTTCACAAAATGTTACAGCTCTGATACAGTCAGTGAATCTTATTTTCTCAGATTTTTAATTTTTTTAAAATGAAAAAAATAATTAAAGTTACAATCACAGATTAAATAAATAATAAAATTAACCTTAAAATATAAGAAAACCCTTCAATATTTACTTGGCAATAAAATTTATTCAAGCGGGACTATCATTGTTGGACACCTAGTTCTCACTCTGATGTCAATTGGCCAAATACCTCAGATATCTTAATTTTGTTGATAAGTGATAGTTTTTTTTTTTTTTTTTAATTTTCTTTAATTTGTTTGTCTAATTTATTTTAAAATCTAAATATGCATAATAACAAAAAAATTAATTTTTATTTGTAAGATCTTTCTTGATTTGATTAAAAAATATTTCATAAATGTAATTTACCATGAATTAGGCTTATAGGATCATGTCAGAAAAATATGTCATTGATTATTTGTCCTAAGAGTTCTAAAATATTGAGCTTTAAAAGAATTTCTTACACTTTTGGTTTCTATGTAAACATTGATGTTGGTTATAATAAGTTGGGACGACTTATTTTTAGATACTAATTTTTTAGGATGACAAGTAGAAGTTTTGGTTCTCATTTACAATTCTGTTCTTAAATGACAATAAAAATTAAAAATGTCATCGTAAATAAAACAAAAATATATGTTTATAGAAAAAAAAAAAGTTTATTACTATAAAACAAAAAAGAAGTAGTTCATAGTAACATTTTTAAATAAACTATGAACTACTACACCAAATACTGAAATATTTTACAAACTATTCACTAGTTAATACTTTGTGTGCTTTAATTTCAGCAAATTGATTTATTAGCATTTCATTGTCTTAACTCTTCTAATAATTCTGATTCTCTGATTTAGTGTAATCTGTCGGCCCACAAGGTCGTTCTTTAAATTGTTTGTCTATAATTGTCTTCACTTACTTTGTTAGCCTCTTTTATTGCTTAACTTATTCTAGATTTTTTTTTTTTTTTTTAATTCCATAATGGAAACAGGAGAGGTGTGTGGATAATCGGGAGTTTACTGTATCCCATAAATATTTGAAACTATTCAACTGTGCTGATACACTAAACGGCCAAAAGTATCCGGACACCAACTGTTGTACAATCAGAAAGTCATGTGACATATA
>JAFIDM010039882.1:0-24741 GCA_023159025.1 Thereuonema tuberculata
GTTTTTTTGGGTTGTGAAAGTAAAAAAAATGTTGGTAATTTGTTTTTTTTTTTGGTTGTGAAAGTTATATCTAATTTGGTGGGGCATAGCATACTTTAGATACTTTAGGTGGGGCACAGCACAAAAAAGGTTGGGAAACCTTTGCTTTATAGTATCTACTGAAAAAAAATCTTCAAATTCAATCATGATTCATTTTTTATATTTGACTAGCCGGGTACCGTCGCTTCCCTCCGGAACCCTTGCATACATAGCATAAAAAAAAAATCTTTATTTATTTATCAAATTAATATCGAGATCGAAAAATATAAGTTCGCAGCCCGATGTGAACTTATATTTCCGGATAACTTTTCCAGATAACTCAGATGTAATGCGGGTTGGTCGCCACACACTTCATGGTCATTTTAAAGCGAAAATGTAAATCCTCTTTATTCCCTGTCCCGTGGGAATTTCGAAAAATCCGGCCTTATTCCTTGTCTACATCGTAATTTCATACATCAAAATTTCAGCTTTCTAGGTCAAAGGGTTTGGTCTGGATGAGTGAGTGAGTCAGGACTTTTCTTTTTATATATAGAGATAAAAAATGGTGGCTACAACGAGCGGCGGATGGGTCAAAGAGATTGGCAACTCCCTCTTGATTCGAAAAATTGTGTGATGTCTGAGATAATGAGACCGATTGTTCTAGAGTCCCTCTGGTTATTGCGTTGAGAATGCTATGGTGTTTGTTATAAACTAAGTACAAGCTCGTCTATCATAGGTCAGTGGGGCCTGAGCATAAACAGCTAGGGACCCATCGTGTGGAAAAAGATAGAGAAGGTGGGGATAGGTGAGGATAGGTGGGGACTTTGATAGGTGGGGATCAAAGTAATCGTGCTGATATTTTTAAGATATAATAAACATAGTATCAACTTTTAATGAAATCAACCCAGCCAATTCAGAGAGAGTTCTCGGGGATAACGGATGGGAGAAGTAGAGACCAAATAACTGTGCCTATACTTTACTCTGGATCAAAAATAATCTAAGAACCATTTTTTATGGAATCCGTCCATCCGCTTTAACGTGATACAAACAGAAAAACGGACGAATGGCCAAACAGAGGATTAGTATAATTTCGCATGCTCAATTATCAGACCTTTTGAATGTAAATAACATACATAAAATAATAAATTTCGTATTTGAATAAGACGAAATAAATGTAAAAACACTCACTTATCAAAAATAGTTTGTAATGCAATTTTCGAATATTTTGTTTTGAAAGTCTAATTTTAGTAATATGAAGCCATATCACTAAAACTTGATATTTTCGTGTTTACTTTGAAACTTCAAAACGGTCAAATCTCTTGAATATTTCTCGTAAAATGATCGAACTCGTAATTCTGAGGCAGTCTCAGGGGCGATGCGCTTTTGTAGAGAATAATGATTCATGAGATCATTTGCTTTAATGAAAACTGTGTTTTCCTATTTTATTAAAAGTGGATACAGCAATTTGTATCCAGGAGCATCGATCTGTCTTAGTCTTCTCAAGAATTCATAAAGGCAAGACGGTTTCTCTAAGATCTATTCATCTGCGGATGAATGGTGCGTGAGTTCGTCTTTCAATTGCCGATGAAAGTCTTTATCTTGTGTTTAAACCAGATGTATCAAATTGTCGCTTGCTCGTCGACATCAGCTATCAACTTCCGATGCTTATTATCAAAGATGCTTAAGAATTTGCTTTTATTGTCCTTCAAATTGTTGGTACAACTGCCATTTTGGATCGAAGACATTATGCAATCTTTTTGTCTTCATATTTGTCAGCACGAAATCTAATTTAAGATGATTACGCATTATATATCATTAGAATGAAAGAAAATGCGCATATTAAAATTTTTGGTGTGTTCGTAGATTTAAAAATGTCACTTAAAAGTTTGACACCCTAGCATAAAAATACATAATTTAAAAATATAATTTAAAAAACGCCAGATGCCGCTTCGTCCCTTACTACAGGACAGTATCAATGGACTTTCAATTTCCTGTAGTACGGGACGAAACGGCATCTGGCGTTTTTTAAATTATATTTTTAAATTACGTTTATTTTTATGCTAGGTGTTTGCCTTTTAAGTGACTTTTTTAGAAAATATGTATTTTTGCATTTTGAGGTTATTTCGATCGCTAGAATGTTACTTTTAAACGCATATTTCTTATTTCTTATTACTCATTATCTATCTTGGCGCAGCTTAGCCACAGCTGCTTTTGCGCCATTAAAAGCCCAATTTACTTCTCATTATAATTGACTTCTCATTATTTCTCCTTAGCTATCCATTGTTTTTTAGATCATAGATTAAAGGAAGACCTTTTTATGTTTTTGTTATGTTTCTGTTTAGTTATTGTGGTTCGGGTCTAGCGCTATTGGGTAGACTCGCGCTCGACTGCAATCCGGAGGATCCCGGGTTCAATTCCTAGCGGTGGTCGGGAGTTTTCCGCGGTTATTTCTCCTCCAGAAGGACCGTAGGGTTCTCCCAGCCCTCTGTCAAATGAGTATCGGGTTTCTTACTCGGGGATTAAAGACGGGCGAGCGTCTGCCTGACCATCCGGCTAGTCCCGTTGGTCGAGATTCTCTGGGAACCTAAACCTCTCGTCCCCCAAGGGTCTGGATGACTTACAGTGGTGCCGCTTTATCCTTTTAATCTTTGTGATTTGTTTCAAATAATGAAGTAGATATTTCTTCCAAAATTAAAGCCAATAAATGGAACAAAGAACAAATAAACAAGGAGATCGAGAGAACTTAATGCCTATACTTCCTTAAAATGCACTTCTTCAACTATCTTTGATTCGCAAAGACGATAAAAAAGAAAAGCCCATATATTCAGATTTACTCGATACAAACTGTAGACGTTTCCATTTTCCACAACAATAAAAAAAGTAACAAATCCACATTATTTACTTAATGGTTTGAATCTCGTGAATTTTAATCATATAATCCACAAGCAAAGGATTATCTAAAAGGATTGAATATTGATTATTTAACATAATGAAATATTAATAGAAATAGAATAGAAATTGTTTAGATTCCAATACTTTATATAATATTTTAATAAAAGTTTGAACAATTCAACAGACACAAAGCAGTGTGCAATCATTTAATTGGATTTGAATAAAAAAAATTCTGTAGGATTAGTATTTTATTTAAGTGCAATACTGTCAGGATAACTGTCGCATCTATTTGAAGCGACTGTTATCCTGAATAAATTCCAACATGAGAGGAAACGCAAGAAGTTATTATTTATAACTTTATATGAAATTTAATTCTTTTGCTCCAAACATTATATTTCACAGAAAGTAGCTTTTTCTGCTTCTTCAGGCATAATTCGTACAAAGCAATTATCAAGAAGCATAAAAAGCTACTTTATGTGAAATATAGTAATGTTTGGTGAAGAATTTAGTGTTCCTTGAGTTTCCTGTATCATAATTATGTGGTTTTTATATTTAATTGTTTTGTTAAAACTGATATTTCCACAAACAGAAAGTTTGTTAGAATTAAAATTAAGATTAATTATAATTAATTTAAGTTAAAATTTGCAGTTAGAAATTACTGTTTAGGGAAATTTATATGGAATTTTTCTTTTCTTCAGTGTGTGCTTTTTCCAATTCTTTGTTACTCTTGGGACTGGTTTCACGATCCTTATACATAAAACATCCTATACTGTATAGTACTAGAGCGCTTCACCTAATTGTTTCGTTTAGTCTATAGCAAAAAAATATGAACTGTAGTTCTAAAATTAGAAATTAAGTAAATAAATTGACAAATTAGAATGATAATGAAATGATATAATTAATACTTAATCTTAAAAGAAATGTAGAAATTTTTCAGATTTAGGTATTGTTTTAAATTTTAAATAAAATTGATGCATATAGACATAATTTGAAACGTCATGTCTGGATAGAGTTCGCATTTCTCTACAAATTCCTTATTATCATCCAAGAAGTAAAAGACTCCCTGAACGAACTCCTAAAAGGCCTAATACGTGACAGGTCGACTAAATTAGCCATGTCCAGCAGATTTAGAGTAGTAGATATTTAGGTGTAATTACATTATTCTTTTAGGTTCCCAAAGAAGTTCCAATGTTTTAAAAACTTTTTTTTTACTTTTGACATATCGAAAATACACTCATCAGTTATTTTATTTATTATTCTAATTTTTATTCAAACCAATATTATTATTAGGTTATCATTTTTTTTACTTTTATATTTTTTTGGAAGGGGTCTGGAAGTTTCTTATTGTAATTCCATTAATTTTATAATACAATTTTATTATAACAAATGCACAATCATTTTTCTAGATGAAGGAATTGTATTTGCAATCAAGATTTTACGTTGTTTCATCAATTGATGGATTATTAATGTTCCTAAACTTTGACATCTAAATTGTTTAAGATCCAGTTATCCGGATTTACTAGTGATCCGTCAATCCTGCAAATGTGAATTTTTATAGTTCTGCATTACCAGACACATTCTTTACAGTGCCCTTCCAAATTTTACGACGACGTTTCTCTTCTGAAGATCTTTGTTTGTTGAAAGATCTCTCAATCTTCCTTTATGTGTGATGTATTACACAGTATCAAGTTTTCGGGATGTAAGATCCAAAATTCTTGAGAAATCTCGGATATGTTCTGGAATTAAAAATTATTTGAGGAGGATATCGTCTTGGGAAACTTGACTATGCATTTTCCTGCTAGAAAACACCATTTGACATGACACTCGTCATGAAGAGATGTATATCACTAGCCAATATACGTAGTTATCTTGCTGCACTGAAATTATAAGATCATGATTTCATCTACGATTCATAGATAGAAACAAAACTTCATCTTAAAAGACAACCTCCTGCCAGACTTCAATAGTTCCTGTAGTGCCTTTCAGATACCAAGTGTTAGTTGGTGATAATTGGGCGTAATAACATAACATCTTTACTAAGTGCGATTTCGACATGTACAGAGGGAGATTCTTTGAAATATGGTGTCCAACTTTGCCTGACAACTACATCTCTAACTACCATCAGCACCATTGCTATGCTTTCAAATAGTCCGCAATTTTGAAAGTTTCATAGATGCCCCTTCAATATTTTTTTTCTCTTCAAATATGTTTTTGTCAAGATTATTGAAATTATGTTCTTTGCGATCACAAAGATGGATCGCAAAAAGCAAATCTTACCTACTGACTTTCATCCTGCATATTTTGAACATATTTTGCAATAAAGATTTTGTTTTCTTTTTATTTTACAACTAAAAAAAAACAAAGAAAAAGAAGAAAAAAGCATATCTTTTAAGAACTGAGTACTCAAATCTAATAAGTAATAAATAACCCATAAAAATATTTGAAAAGATATAAGTTGATTATTTCATTAGTAAAAAGCATAACTGATTACGCCCTTACTACAATCTATTAACTTATTAAAATATGTTAGTATGAGTGCTATAATCATGCTATTACAATCTTGTATTCCAGTTCACTCTAAACAGCAAAAATAAAATAAACAATTTAAAGGTATTTTAAATTGTTTATTTTCTATTAACTGTTTAGAGTGAACTAGAATACAAGCTTTTAATAGTATGAATCTATTTTGGTATTTTAAAGGTATTTAAAGGTATTTTAAATTGTTTATTTTCTATTAACTGTTTAGAGTGAACTAGAATACAAGCTTTTAATAGTATGAATCTATTTTGCTTTATTCAAATCTAAGTAGAATTACTTTATTTATAAATGAAGAGGGTTTCACTACATAATTCAAAATATAAAAAATGTTAATTGCATGGAAGCACCAGTAAAGATTTAATGCATTATTTATCGGAAGCTTCATCTAGCAGTCATGATCTCAGGAAATACATCTGATCCCAAAGGATAAAGAGATTAGCCATTTGGCAAATCTGCATTCCGATCCCAACAACAAAAGGATTAACCTATTTTCTCAATGTAATTCCAGAAACATTTATGTTTCGAGGAATTCCGAAATTTAGTGCATGTAACCTACTCTTCCCAGCGGAACAGTACTAGCTAAAAGAATTAGAATTTATTTTTAATTTTTTTTTAGTGTTTCAATTTTAGGTTAGGTTTAACTTTTTGTACAGTAAAAGAAAATTAACTTACGATATGATAAATAGCACTAAATAATACTTTTTATCAATGCAGCTGCCATATATGACACAGCAACTGAAAAGACATTTACAACTGAAAGGCTCTGTGACTCAAGTGGTACCGCATTTTGTATGGAGAGCGGAGGAGCCGTGTTCGATTCTCTGAGGTGGTCGGGGCATTTTTTTTTTGCCTTTTCAGATAGATCCTTGGATTCATCCAACCCTACGTGAAACGGGTAGCGGGTTTCTTGTATAAGTTAAATAAATCATTCCCAATCTAAAGACAGTCTACAATTCATCAAGTAACCATCACAATAAAAAACTACAAAAGATTAAAAAAAAATGATTAAAAAATCAAAATACTACACAAGATTTACATAAGTTATAAATTTCAGAATTTTCATTGCTGTGAGGAAAAAATGTTCTCATGCTCGACTTTATATTATTTACTTTATTAGTAGTAGAACTATTTATTATTATTGGGTTTTATTTTGAAATCATTTAATATTTAACGTTTTTATTGCATTTTCGTTTTTGAATTTCCTTACCAGTTGTTAGCGAAATGTTTATTATGGTTTTAATGTAGACATATATTTTATGAGTACAATGAATGCTGAATTTTAAGTAGGAAATAGAGTAAAAAGTTTTGATGTATTATTTGTAGGAAAGAAAATTGCTTATTAAAGAAAAGAAACTATTCCTTAATATTTTAGTATGATTTGTGAGTGATTTTAATGGATATAATACAGAAGGTTACGACAATTTCATAACTCAAAGAATGAAGATGGACTATGTGGCTCAAGTGGTAAAACATTTGAATGCAGAGTGGAGGAGCCCGGTTCGATTCTCGGCAGTGATCGGGGATTTTTTTCCTTACATCTTTATTCTTCAGGTGGACAAGGGTTCCACGCAGCTTTTGTGAAAGGGTAGCTGGGTTCTTCTCGAGGAATAATAGGGGGCGGGCATTAAGCTGACCACTCAACCTCAACGTAATCCAGGATTGCCAGAAGTCTTACATCCCTCCACCCAAAGGGCCGATAAGTTTGTAATGGAATACTAAAAAAAAAAATCTTTATTTCCAAATCCATTACAAAATCTTTTGATTTTTGCAAAACCCTCTTCATTCTTTCAAATGGATCAGTCTTTTAAACTTTTTTATGGATTTCAAAAATTATATCTTTGATGTATAATCAAACTAGTTTAAGAAAAAAGAAATATGAATCAAACGTTTTTTAATATTTCAATTTTTTTTAACAAACTTACTTCTTAAAATTTTGAAAAAATATTCATTTTAAAATTGCTTTAATTGATTGAATACATATCACTTTGTCATTTATTCTGTTTTCTTTTCTTTTACAGAACGTAGGTAAGTTGGCTACCTTGCATCAAAGAGTGCTCCATCAGCTATCCTGTAAATATATCTTTATCAACAGCAGCATGCTGAAGCATAGCGCACGGATTTGTTGGACCAACTGTCGGATTTCGGCATTCGTTTTGGAACTCTGTCAGTGAATTAACTGCAACCGCATTACATCATCCGTTTGATATGGGTAGTGAAAATGTGTGTATTTGTGAGACTGAGGCAGCAATTCAGTTTAGTGATCTTGACCATTATCATAAAAAAAGTCCACTGCTTAGAGGGAAGGCTTACTTAAAGATTTCATTTCTTGTTCTCCATCTTAAGGCGTTAACTCACGACTTAAAAACAATAGTTTCCTGGAACTTTATCAGGCTCGACTACGAGGAAACGAGAATATATTTTTCATTCAAGTATACATCATGAAACATGTTTCTGATGTCTCTTGTATCGGCATGACTTTTCCTGGTTCTTCGCTCTCATAGTATATCATGATTCCTCTCAGTTAATAACTTCGCCAAAAAAATTCAAGGAAGAAATTAGGAATCAGCTTTCATCATAAGACGAAAAAGAAAATAAGTACTTAATGAGTGTTATATATAATTCTGGAGTATGTCAGTGAATGGACTACGGCTACAATCAGACGAAGCATGATTTTGGAATAATGAAACTTTTGGAATGTAAATATTAACTTGTATATTACTCTTCAAGTTTGTACACTAAGGACTCTGTTGTTGGCATTAGGATATTGAAAAACTCGACGAATCAATAGATATGTGAAATCCGTGGACCACTCAAGCTCGTGCTACATAATACGGGACGAGCAAACACAAGAAAATTGAACATCGATTTACTTTCTAAAAACACTCGCATTTGCTTAAGTGTGACCCCTTTTTTATTTCCGTTTTTCAATTACTTCACAAGCTCATCCTTGTTGGCAGCAGAGAATGGGTTTGTGAAGAAGAAAAAAAAGCAGAGCATTCAGGAGAGATTGAGAAGGTAATTTTCTGCCGAATATTCTTTGTGCAAGACATATTTACAATTGGAAAAGTCATTCAGTTCCTGTCCCTTCCTTGTATATATGCCACTATTGGAATATTTACGGTGGTGTTTAAGGCCGATAAATGCCACTTCTGGGAAATGCTTCTCTTAAATGGATAAGGGCACTCGTGATAATTTATTCCGGATTGGGTTTTTTTTTTTTTCAGTAAGTAATCACGCCGTTTCTAAATCTGCAGTGCTGGCTTTGAAAACTCCATTGAAAGAGTGCATTACTCAAAATAATAAACCAACCTTTTCTATCGTTAATAAACTGCTCTTAACCAAACTAAAAAGCAAGTCGGGTGGCTCGGAATGAGTTGTAAATAGTGTATTAATTCAAGACCAGAATAAAGCTGAAAAATGTTACAAGTACTTTAAGTGAAAATACGAGATACTCGTAGATACTTTTTGACACAGTGAAAAAATTGTGTCTTCTCGCAACAATGCTCATACCATTTCGTTTTTCTTTCCAACGAGAACTGAACGAGAGAAAAACGTGAACACATGGCAAATTTGATTATCGCTGTTAAATTTTCATGTTTTAAATATTGTTGCAGAATTTTTTTCCTCTTAGGCGCTTGAATGCAAAGGTGTTGTGAATAGACTCCAAGTTGACAGTGTTGAAAAGAAGTATTGAACTTACTAATGAACGGACATTAGTGAACCATTCTTTTCAGATGAAATTTCACAATACAATATTGTTCCTGTGTTTTGGCAACGAAAAGAATTCAGAATGTTCCAGCTGACATTTTTGGCTCAATTAAGTGAAAACAAAATGGACCTGCGCAGACTTTATTTTAAAAGCATCTTTGTTACGTTAATGTTATGTAAATCGAACTGAATTTTTTTTAATTTAACCCATAAAAGTTTAATTCGCTTGTCTGAATAGTGGTGTGTAAAAATATCTTGAAGCGAATTAAATTACAACTGCACGGCTTACTGTACAGAACGAATGTAAAATAATAATTGTAATTTCTTGAAAAAAGAGAATATATTTTTTTTTACAACGATGTAAAAAATTTCTGATAAAAATTCAAAATGTTTTTTTATACTTAAGGAAAATAATATACATATATTATAACTGTAATAATAATTGAGTCGGCTGGTTTTTAATGAGTTCCGAAAGTTAAAAATTCCAAATTAATTTTGTTTACAAGCCAACAAAATTACATGTTTCGACACATTTCGGTTGCCGAAATAATTTTTTACTGTTTTTGGAATTTTATTCCGAGCCCACAGTAATTACAATCTAAGTAAAATTGTAATTAAAAGCTTCTGGTTGAATTTAAATTTACTGTTTATAATTGATTTTTTTTAAATTTAAAGTTACTTTTTTTTATTAGTTTAATAGTAAAAATTTAATTTTCAAGCAGGATTTAAAAATCTTTTGGACACTTTCATATATCATTTTTATAATTAGAAATGACTATAATTTATTTTTATAATAAGAAATTAAAAATGCATGCTAATGATCTTTTTTTTTATACACTGAAAAATAATTAAAAAATTATTTAAGATTTATTTGAAAAAAATTAAAAATATAATTTATAAAAGCATTGTAAATTAAAATGTTTTATTGTAAAGTTGTTTATTTATTATCATTTCATAATTAATAATTACAAATTATAACGTTATACTTATTAATTGACTGTGATGTTTTATGTACTTAAAAAATTTCTTTACATTAATAATTGTAAAGTAAAATGAATATTATTTTTAAATTAATAATCATAATATAATAAATAATTACAGTATAGATCTCATTTTTGAAAAAAAAAATCCTGTCGTTTTATACTTGCTTATATTTTTCTCCTTTAGTTATAATAGATATTTTCCGAAAAGACTTAACCATAATCAAAGCTAAGAACAGTTAAAAAAAATATCGAAATTAAAAAATTAAACACAAAAGCATTTAAATAGTAAACAAAAACGTTTTATTCATATTCAGCATATAATTTATAGATAGCTGTGTTGTATTTTATCTTGTATGTGTGCTTGTTTGTTTTATTTTAATTTTTTTTCCAGACATTGAAGGATTTATATTCCTATTATTCATTCCCTATATTCCTTTGTTTCCTCTTCTTGTTGCCTATAGACAAAAAATCCGCGTAATATAAAGAATATTAGAAACTCCAGAAGTCAAAAGCCAATGAGAATGATTGGTAGCCTCTTTGCTCTATATTACATATAAAGTAATCAAAGAACATAAATTTTAGCCCTATTTTTAGATGCTGAGTGATCACTTTTCTTAACTGTGTCTGATGTCAAATTAGTATTTTCACTAAACTAACGCAACTACAAGTACCTGGGATTAGCCTCTAAAATGTTTTTAGCAAACGATTTGCGATAGCTAAATAATTAGAGTTTTAATATGCTAGAATTTTCGTTTGTTCGTTCATTTTTTTATTATCATCTAAAACCTATAGGTGCATTATTTGTCATTTTGCTTTAATAGTATCCCTGTTTCTTAAGTCTCATATTTGTAAAAAAAAAAAAGAACTATAATTATGTAAATACATTCCAAAGTAACCTAATGTAATAGACATTCTTTGAGTATTATTGAAATATATTGTACGTAGGTTATTTAATAGAATATTTTTTTTCATTTAATGCCTATAGTGTTTGTTAATACTTTCGTTAATTTATTATTAATACTGGAAATGTGATAAAAAGGGTAAAAAAAAATGTTTGGTGTTTGAATTTACTAAATAGACTCCTTTTCAATCATTGTACACATGTTATGTGTTGTTATTTCGTACTAGAAAATCATTTTTTTTTTAATTTTTCCCGTCTTGAAACTTGTAATTTTGTTGGTGGCATTTTTTAGTTTCTGAAAAGCTGATAACAGGAATTTACGATACATATTAGAGAAATAGTAAAATAACTGTCAGGAATATTTGAACATAAACTAAAGGTTGATTGTAAAGTACATTAGAGAAGAGTGCTTCAGTTTTCAATGTTATTTATTTCCAATGCCCCTGTTCTGTGCAATTAAAATAACATGTACAGTTTCATTCCATATGTTGCAATAAAAATGTTTTCAGTAGAAATAATGTATGCGTATAGTTTTTTTGAAAAAATTGATTAACTACAACAAACAGCGATTCTTTTTTACTGCTTGATTTTTATTGATTTATTTTCATCTTCAGTTGTTTGGGTAAGTTTCAGTACTGGCCTATTTCAGATTAAATTCTGTGATTCTGAAAAGCTTGACATGAAGTGCAAACATTAAATGAGAAGCTAATATTGTTTAATTGTATAGTTTTTCAAATTCAGATGGAAAGTAAAGAAAACCAATGACTGCTGGCAGATATCAAATAGGTAAGCTATTGAAACAATCTACAATAAGGAAATTGTTATTTTTAGTGACTGTACATAAAGAGTAAAGGAAAGGGAAGCTGTTAAGAAGGATCTGTCTGTCTGTTACAAACAAACTATAAGTCGCACAGACATAAGTGATACCTCAGTGGAAAGTATATTACTTGTAGAGGTAAGGAAAAATAGGAGTTCCGGTCTGTCGTCACTTTCCGTCTCTTTGTAAGTGGAAATGGAACAGTCGCCATTTCTACAGCCAAAAATAGAAGTCGACAGATATGACTGATATCTTAAGCCCAGATCACACCATTATATCTTTCAACATTGTTTTCAGTGAAGTGTTCCCCATCCTTGCTTTCCACCGTATCGGCGAAATATGATGAAACAGTGCATATGATTGGCAGAGCGCTAGCCAATCAGAGTTGAACTGAAAAGGTTTTGGCGATAACTCCAAAGCTTTTCCCAGTTACGAAAAGACGGCGTTTAATCTTCTTTTAGAGGTTAAAAATCGTGTTTCGGCAACGCAATTTCGATAGAATTTGAAATGACATTCAGCAAGCTGTCAATCTCTTCAAAACTAATTGTATATTGTATTGAAGCATCTCTACTATTTAGAGATGCCGAAGCGGAATTTAGAGCCGAAGCGGAATGAATTTCGATTCACAACAGCGACAATCCCACAATCCCTGCGACCTGTAACGAAGCTCAAGAAGAAATGAAATATCTCTTTAAAAAGTTGACATCTGCACATTCTGACGCGTAGAATTAATTTATTTCAGTAAAAATATTGCTTTTTTTCGAAAGATAATCTCACTTTGATACTTAATTCATAATAGCTTTCGGATTCAATCGAAACGGTGGCCAAAATGGCGTCGGTCGGCTTCTTCGGTTTCGAAGCTCGTCGATTCTGATTGGAACTCACTAGCGATCAGCACTGAAAACAACGTTGCGAATAGAACAGTTTCTAAATTTTTCCAATGATGGAATCAGTGATGAAAATGGTCAACAGAGGCAAATCACACGATCATAGACCGTCAATGTTAGGATCAATGATGAAAACAATATTGACAAATATCCTGGTGTGATCTGGGCTTTATTGGAGAGCCTACGACGGGAAGATATTGGGAAAAATATGAGTTGTGGTATGCGGTTTGGTTTGTGAAATAGGTACCGGGACACTATGGTTTCGTGTACAATATGAAAAACAATTTTTTTCCTTGTTTTATTAATACATTTTTATTATGGAGCTTTGTTAAATTGAATATTTATCAAAAATTTTAGAATGGGTTCTTTGGTAATATTTTAAAATATAAACGATTCTTTCTCTCTTTTTATTTATTTATTTTGTTTTGTAATTTAATGGCCGTCCATGGGTAGAACTGACTACTATCATGACGATAAAGATGCATTAATAAAGTTACAGTGACCATTTAAAGATCTTGGAAGGGGAAAGACAAGAAGAAGATCAAGAATAAAGAAAGAAAAATATAATGCCATCTTTAAAACTTAAACCTAGATTCAAGTGTATCTTAAGTCTGCTATCTAACCAGAACGGCTTTTGTCTTAATTTTTTCATGTTTAGGAAAGTTTTTTTAACTCTTTACAGAAATTTGAAAGTAGTAATCTTTAAATCTTAATAATGTATATACTGTATATATACATTATATAATTATATAATATTATTTATCATTTATTATTTATTATTATATATTATTATTTATCTGTACTTGAAAACAAAATTCTTGTTTCTATAGTACAGACTTGCTTAAAGGAATGTGTTGTGTTAGTTTTTTTTAACTAACGACCATTTTAAAACAAAACTTTAGTTAAAATAGGTTAATCTGCACAACTGGAGTGGTTCTCAGAATTCGGATTTCACGGACACTTTGCAGAGAAAAATAGAGGACCACGAAAAAGTTATCTTTCATTATAAATTACATCACATCGCAAACACACGATAAATCAACAAAATAGAACTTCGGCCAACACACATGACTAAATGGAGGAAAAAAGCACATAAAAAATTACAATCGATTTTGTTTGAACTTGCCAAATCAATGAACTTAAGATGTAAATGAGGTGTTACCATATTTGCAGTAAGGAAGTCGGTAAAGGATCAAACCACTTGTTGATTGCGCAATAGGTCGATATTGTCCATTGGGGATGTAATTCTATAGAATTCTATAGAATTGTCAGTCTTTGATCGTTGAATAAAATCATATTGAAATAAAATTGGAATCAATTTTACTTTATGAAAACTGATTCCCTTATTCTCTTTATTACGGCGATCTGGATAACTGAGAGATATAGTCCGAGGACCGAGTTTGAGAATTATCTGTTAATATTTAAAATACATCGCACTCTCCTCATTTGTGAATTGGAATTGATTTTTTAGATGATTATTTCTTATCAGTGATACTTATCCATAAACAACAAGGAAACGTGTATCCGAAAGTCGCATTCAAATTAAAAATCAAGAGATCAAAAATTCAATTTTCTTTTTATTGCGAATAATAATTCTAATAACTTTTAGTAGCTCAATTAGATGTTTAAAAAAAACTGGTAACGTTAAGAACAAATTGAGAAAGCCTAATGAAATATATTTTTAGTTTTTTTGAGCTGCTACATTTTAAGATCACATAAAGAAATAATTGAGTGTAATAAACCTATATAAAATTCTTTACAAATATTTCTTTATATATTTAAAGAACCTGTCCAGTTGCTGTATAAAATATGTAAATATTGAATAAAAAAACATGTCTTACATGTATCATTTACAATATTCTGGAAATTCATAATTTTAGGAATTATTTTCTTCAGTATTCTAACTGCAAATATAATAATTATTAAATTAGAATCTCACTAATTTTATAATAAAAATTCCGATGAGATTGGTCAATTTCAGTTTTTTATAGCTAGGAAAAAAGCAGTTTTTTTTATAGTCAATTAAAATTTAAGTGTCAGGTGTTTTTTTTATCAGTCTTGAAAAATTTACAAGTTGCATCATTTTTTTCAAGGTTAAAATTTTTGGTTGTTAGAATTTTTATTTAATCTTCAAAAGTATACGGATTAAATTAAAGAATACACTAGATCTTTCGGGGTGATATAATTTGTATATAAAAATGTCATCAATCATCCATGTGTGGTGGCATTAATTTCATCCGTATTATTATAAACACACGTTAAACCCACAAGTCTTCAAAAGTATTTTGATAATTTTTGTTAAAACAATTCTTGTTAATGTAGTCGTTATTTATCCTTTTTTATTTTTTGATCATTTTTAGAAACTACAAATACACTATAGGAAAAGGATGAGGTATATAACTGACAACCTTTGAAGTTGTAAGATTTGGCCATAATTTCTTACATTTCTTTCATTATTTAATGTTTATTTTTTTCTTTATATGTAATTTCATCCTATATTCTGTATATTTCATCCTCTATTTAATCCTATATAATTAATTAATTGTTAATTAATCAATATATAGATTCATATATTGCGTGAAATTTGTATCCTCATTCTTTTTGGAAATTGTTTAAAAAATGTAGAAATTCCAAATGCAACACTTTTTAAAACATGCAAGGTCTATATTTAAGTACAAACTTAAACAAAATATTGTTTGCTTTCCGGGTAATACACTTTGATTTCCTTAAATTTGTTCAAAATTTTAAATGAACACCACTTATAAGCTGTGCTATCTCATCTCTGCTTAATGCTTAGCATGTGTTTTGACCTTTAAAATAAGCTCTTTCATTAAAAATTTAATATGTTTAATGTAAAGTTGTTTGTGATTTAGGTGTTCAGCCAATCGTAGGTGGACAACTTCGTTAGTTTGAAATGATAAGAGCACATATTTTGATGAAGTCAAAATTGTGTTATAAAATCAACGATTTTCTTTTCGCTGCGGGAAGTAGACTTCTAGAGAAATATCTACCAATCGGTTTTGCATTGTTTTGTTTTTTTGTCCTACAGTTTCTTAATTCTTTGATTATCTTTCGAGCATGAATTTTAACAGATGTTTTGTCGCATCTCTTTGTTATTGATTAGTTTTTCATCTAAATTGTAGTTTACGGCAGATAGCTTTATCTAAGGCTTAGATCGAGAGAATATCTTGCACATTCCAACATTCATTCATTCATATTCTTAATGAAAAGCAGTTCCTCCATGGCATTAAGAACTATCATTCTTAAAACAGCTGAGATTATGTAACAAACATCTATTACATAATAGGGAGTATGGGATTGTTCCAAATGCAGTTAATACATTACATTAATATGTAGCTACATTAATATGTAGCTGTTTATAAACCTCTCCCAAGCTTCAACAGAATTGCTTCAGTGTATGAAAATATGTTCGTTAATTTCTTCGATGACAAATATACATGTATTTTTAAAATAGAAACGTAAGAAAGCTTATCCGTAGCAGATACTATTTAAGTGATTCACTTTCATTTTCTATTTGTTTTTTTTGCTTTCTACATGCTGGACACTTTTTAATGGCGAGTCCAATAAGATCGAAATAGCTATCCATGGATTCCTACAAGGGCTGAAAGCTAACTATCTATGTTCGAAGTATTATAAATATTGGATTATACTACAAAACGTACTATTTCTAATAAAATATAGTAGCTTATAAAGACAAAAGTTATATTAATAAGTTTTATTAATTAACATTAATCATAAGTAAAACAACCGGTATTAAACTCAAAACTCAATCTTCAAAACATTTAACTTATTAGAGTCCTATCTGCAATCTTTTGGAAGCCTTAAAAATACAAAATGTAAGATGAAAAGGAACAAGGAAGAGGTTCAAGATATTTTTATATGCTTATAAACTGTATCCTGTTTCCATAAACCGAAGAAGAAATAGGAAAACGAAAACTTGAAAGATGAATAATTAAGCACTGGAAACTAAATATGACAATCATTCATGGTCTTTGCAGTTTTAAAGGAAATAAGAAATAGGAAATAATTAAAACACAAATAGCAACGACAGTAAAACCAGAAGAAGACCGCAGCCCAGAAGATAGAAGATGCAGTTTCAAAAGGCTATGTAAATAAAATAGGATATCTATAATTACCATATTGTGTTGAGGTTAGTTTAGACTTGTAAATGCTTGAATTAAACAGGAATGATGACTTAAACAAATACTGAAATTCAGAAATTATTATGATATACTGTATTTGGCATGGAGGAAATTTACTATCATATAAACTCGGTATCTCCCCCTGAAGTCACTAAGCATAGAAGAAAGATTTTAAAAGTTGGAATGAAATTGTTGTTTCTTCCATTTCTGATTGATGGTATTTCAAAAGCATTTTCCCTCAAGCTTTTAATTGTCCTTTCATTAAATCAATGGTAAAAAAATCAAAGATTGAACGGTGTTTATTAGTGTCTTAGGTTTTTTTTCCCCTTCCAGTGATGCCTCGAAAGCAAGGTAGTTACCTCCGCCTAATTTAATTAAAGAATGTCGAAGAGGAATGTAGAGGATGCCCTCGTTATCTTCACTCTGGTGCGGCAACACACAAACCTCAACAAAAAAGGAGTGTAAGCCGCATTTGTCATATCACGAGCCAAGTGTAGTGTAATTAGATTTCACAAGGTGGCACCCTTGCAGCCAAGGTCTCACGCTCAGAAAACCAACTGAATGAAATAGAAGCCTTGATCTGTGATGCATGATTTTATTGGAAGAAGGGTGACTCAGTCTCATCAAACGTCCCACTTTAGGTGGGTGGGTTTTTTACAGCGAGAAATAAGCCTTAGAGAAGACAAAAGAAAAGCCAAATGCAATCGTACTTAGAAAAGAAATACAAAATAAATTAGATGTCAATTTTAATTGAATCCCTCGTATGGCTTTCCGGTACAAGAAAAATAGGTGCCTAGTTTCCGAAGGGGGAAAAAAAACTGAATCTTGACAATAGAGGGGGTCCTGATTGGTAAATTTGTTGTTTTTTAAGTTCCACTGTGAAATTTCGTTTTGAGAATTTTAATCAAAACAAGCAAAAAGTAATTAATTAGAATAAACTTTAATTAATTAGAAGCTTACTGAAGGGAGTCAGAAGACTAAGTAGGGGAGAGTGTTGTACATTGCTCTACTTTTTTGAATTATCGTAATAAATTCAACACTTTTGCGGGTTTTTTTTAAAACTCAATTAATTCTTTGATACTTTTTGTTTTTACATATTTACTTTCGAAATAACCCATTAAGTCAGCTCAGCAATTTCTCAAATAAAAAAAATAAAACTTATGCTGCAGATACTCATGTCATCCATCCTATTCCTTGAACCACACTTAAAAAGGAAGATTAAAGGGAAAGTCAAAGACAATAGGCCTACATTAACAATTCGGACCCATTGATTGACATGTTTCTCTTTATGAAATATTTTTGTCAAGGTCGTCGGAATGAATCGCCTCAAGAGTATTTTTTAATGTACATGTATTTGAGTCTATAGGGTCCATTTTCTCTGTTTTGCTATGAGGCATTGTTGTCCTTGGTATCAACCACTGAAATGCAAAAAATAAAATACGCTAATAACTTTTTGTACCCTAAACCACTGACCCAAGGTAATAGAGGCGGTTGTGGCCCGAGGTACACGAGTGTCTTTACTTCAACATGTATGGCTGCCTGCACAGCTACCGTATAATCTTACAAAGTTTCATCATCATTATACTCATCAAATAATTCTTATTTGCAAGTTGAAAATAAACTCGCACTCAATCGGGGGCAAGAAATTTTTCTTTTAACTCGGAAAAATAGCATTTTTCTCTAGCTTATGTAATCCTTACGGAAACACTTTCAAACATAAACTGGTGGTCAAATAAGTCACTAAGAAGGACTTAGTTCTAAGAGGGCGAAGGGATAGAAGATGAAAACCTAAGAAATGGAGGTGACTTAGACATCCTTATAATGAATGATCTATACTGAGATACCATTTTATTAAGTACCTATACATAGGTGTGTGTTGAGATTTCTTTGTTCTTCAAATAGCCTGAAATTCTCTTTGACATGGATTTTACAGGATGCTGGAAGCACTGTGGTGCGATGTACACATTTTTATGTAGCGTAGTTGTTGAAATTGGATGGAGAAGTAATTTTAAGTTGTCCTGAAGATATTCAAAGGAATAGATTTCCATGGCTGGGCATTGTCACTGAAGCAAAGAAAACTCGTTGTCTTGTTCCTGGAACAATTCCTTAGTGATATGAGCCTTGTGACAAGCCTATTATTCTTCTGGAAATGTTCATTCGATTAAGAATAATCTGTAGCTATGAAACAATGAACTTGGACTGAGACCATACTCAGATACGACGTGGAGCTTCAGATGTGATTTTATTTAAGGGACTCAATGAGTGCCAGGGAGGATATTACCCATACACTAGTCTGAACAATTAAGACTAAACACAAAGAGTCCACGGACTCGTATTACTTATACCAAAGTCTGAGCCTTGCATCAGCATGATGCAGAATTCGCAAGAATTCGCTGTTATCATTCGGGATAAGATTTGATACATTCCGTGACGACTTAAGGTATCAAAATTGAATTTTGATAGGCCTGGCTATGGTCTATCTTTTAGCTTGCAAATTTCATAATATGGCTTTTTTTCCATTGATTCTCAAGCTGTGTTTCCATGCGATCGACGATCACGGAAGTCTTTTTATCCAGTCTCGGTAATTCCTTTAAACTTGTGCATGAAAATTCAAGAACGACAACCGTTTGAGAGATTCGGACCTAACACCCCTAAAACAAATTTAATGCCACATTCAAAAATGCTCAAATTATCCGCTTATCTTATTACGGAGATTCTTGTGCTCATAACTGATGATAAAAGGGCTATTTTGCCTTATTTACATCGAAATCATGATCACTGACATATTGTGTAATGATACAAGTCATTTGTAAGAGGACATATGCTGGTATCTCAGTATATGTCAGCAGAAGCAGATGTGAATTTTTCAAAGAGATTTTAAGATTCAAAGTGAAAGATTAAATTGTACAAAGTGATTTTAGAATGGGAGAATGAAATTGTCTATTTTAAAAAATAATCTTTGGCAGGAGAATCTGTATTGTTTTTCTGTGTTTGCTGACCAAGGTCAGCAATCGTTCACAAAATAGCATTCACGTTTCTTTCTTATTGTTACTGAGACAGAAACTAAAGTGAAAACTGATTTGAAAATGACTGACACATTTGTTCAATATACAGAGCATGTGAAATGATGGAAGAATGTTAGAATGCTATTTATAAGTGGGCTTGCACCTACCATCATCGACTAATCACTGACTTGAAGAAATATGGGAAGAGTGGCTGTTGCTGTGACTTTGTTGGTAACCAAAATATAGAAATGATATAATCCAGTGAAATGGTAAAGGTGTAGTAGACATAGCCTAGCAAATACATCTGCCTTGAAAATGATAGGAATATTTTGACAGTATCATTGTGTTTTACTCTTATAAAATGTATCTTTAAATACAAAGTTTAAGGTAGGAGGATATAGAACTATCGAAAGATAGGGAATACCTTTAAAGAGGATTTTTGTCTTGAGTTGGAGAATTTGGATGAACAAAAGTCTGAAGAAGAAAGTTAGCTGTTGATGAATAAAGTGGTTCCAAGAATAAGAAAGTTTGGAGAAACTGATTTCTACTTATGTTTAGGAGTGCATTTTCTTTCATCTTTTTAACCATCATCCACCATATGTAAATAATGTTGCTGTTCTAAAGGCCATATTTTAAAAAAAATATTATAGTAATTATATTAATTTTAAAACTAGCTGAAAATTACTCAACGTGATTTAAATATGGGAGCAGCTTTTAAAACAGAACAGAGAATTTATATAATGAAATTTTTAAGAAATAAACTTTATTTATCATTACTGTGTAATTTGTTTTCCTGAGGACTTTATGTTGATTCTGTGGACATCTTTAAGGATAGTGTTTTGTTTAAAGAGTTAAAATGATCAAAAATAGATAGACACAATTTTCGTGTCATATCTTAAATAAATAAGCATTTACTAATAGGATTAAGTTGGAACTCACTTCCCTCGTTAAGTGAAATATAAAAAATTACTGCTAGCTAAATTATTCTTCCTCTTAATATTTTAATGTCAAAGATTTCCGGTGGCGTTTCAAGCTGTCATATAAAATGTTAATACTGAAAAATATTGGATTTGGTGTTTTGGTTAGCGAAATAATTGTAAGTGAGTGGTTAGCGTGAGTATGGGCGAATTGAATTGCCAAGCCCAAAAGAGCAGGCGTACGACACTAGGAAAAGGGCTGCTAGCACAAATGCGTAGAATGGCGTGCGACCATCAGGGTGTGGTTAGCAGGGTGTGTCCAGGGAGGTAGTCCCGGACAAAGAAGTCAGACGTAATAGTAGGGCTCTCATCAGTCTACAGGTGGTGAAAATAATTACCAGACGATAGGGAAATAATGGAAATGGATGATAATACCCTTCCAACACTTAAACTCAAATACCTAAACATGTTTTTTTTTGTTTGGCTTCATCGTGGAGGTCGACGTAGAAATTGAGTCTTGCACGCTAGCGATTTGCAACTAATTAGCAAAGATGGCATTTAACGCTATCTGATTTCATCCTTTATGTGTATTTCTATCTAGATTTGGAATAAGGAAAATGTTTTCTTGATTCTGAAAGAAATTGATATTTTTCAATAATAGACCTAAAGTTTCCGCTTGAAATTGTTAATAGATTTTATCTATTTTCTAACATACCTAAGTATATATTGGAAAAGAAAAAAAAACAGAATTAAAAATGTTTTGAATGAAACTTTAAATTGAAATGAAATTAGAATAAGATAATTTTTCACATGCAAAAACATTGAGTTATTGAACACATATATATTGTTCGACATCAAATAGAAATTCCTATTTCTAATGCTTTCTAAGGGAATTTTTTGCCTTTAATACGGAAATTTCTCCATAAATGACACCATCTGAAAGTTTCCAAATGCAGACGTTAGATCAACTCCAGCCCATAAATGTGAATGCCAAGTTTCAAAAAGAATCATTCATCCGTTCAAAAGTTATTTGGATACAGAATCGATTCGCATAGTTTATAAAACTCACTTTTCTTGGAAAAATAGCGTAAACAAAATGAACCAGTTGCCTGAAACTAAAAAAAATAAAAACCAAACAAACAAACAAACAAAAACACATGATTTAGATTTCTTTGTTGCTCGATTCTCGATTTCTTTTATGCAGTGGTAACGCGGAACAAGTCACAACTTAAACGTGCAGGAATTGGCAACATTGAATTTTGGAATTCTCAATCAATATACTAGAAGAATGGAATTCAGAACCGATCAACCGTTATTGGATTTTCAGGAATTGACCTTTCGATCAGCAATCGTTAGGTCACTGTTCTTAATGGACTTAGATATCGATGTAGATATCAACTGTTGGACACAACTATTCGGCAAGATCCCTCTTAAAATCTTTCAAAATTCTATTTTTTAAGATAAAATAATCAATAATTTCAGGAATCGTATGACTGTATGTGTGGTTCAAAAAGTTAACTCAAATGGAAGACTGTGGGACGGATGGCATCAGCTAGTCCACTATTAAGTTTTGTTTAAGCTGCTAAGAAAAAAGCAAGAATTACTCCTTGAAAGTAGAAGTAAAAATTTACTAAAACGATAAATATTCTTTGCTGTTTTTGTTTAAATAATAAAGAGATTTGAGTTCAATTCATAAAAGAAAGTAATCATTGAAAAATTAATAGTTTTGTAAATTTCCTACTATATTATGGAAAGAAAGAATTACATTAATGATCAGATTAAAGTCAGAATACGAGTGACCTTTTAAATTTTTCAACTGGTAAGAAAAATACAATGTCTACGTTATTTAACTCTAAGGCTGTTGAAAAGATTTAAGATATTAATTGCTATTTATTTACTTTACAGATGCTTTGTTCATTATATGTTTTATTTCAAAATCGGCTGTTATTTTTTTGCGTGTTATATTTGATAGAAATTTTCAAGTGTAAAAATTTACTAAAACGAGAACGAATTTAAGCAAGAAACGAAATTGTTAATTCCAAAGAAAAAGGAATACTAAATCGATATCAGTCATAACTGAAGAGAGAAACCAGATACACACACAGACAGACAGACACACCTACATTTGATGAGCGCAAACGTTTCTCGATTCATTTTCAGATTCTAAAGGAAAATCTTACTTTAATGTAGCCTATCGTGTTCCACTGTCGGCGATACAATCACGCTTGTTTATCTTAAGCTTGGTCTAATGGGATATTAACATTAAACGTTTCAAGACAAGACATGAATAAGAGACGGTATTGCTTGACGTCATCACTGTGCAGCTCACCTTTCTCGAGACTTTACCAGTTGAAAAAAAAATAACATGGAGGCCTTTAACAAAAGTTCTAGATCCATTTTTTATTTTATTTATTTTTATTTTGTTTGACTGCAGTTCAATATAAAAGACTTCATGCGCATTCTTCAAGTGAATCATTTCAAGAAGACTTCAGTCTAATGTGAACAGCTAATGAGATTCTTTATGTATTTAATGTGAACGAGATATAAGACAACGTTTCTCAAATAACTAGGTTTAATTCTAACCAAATAAGAAAAAGTTTTTATCAGGGATAGGCTATTTAAAATAACTCTTTAAATATCGAATTTGAAATAGTGGTAATTTCATTTATCACATCGAAAAGATTGGCCCTTTTCATTAATGCATAATTACTTACAGTAAAATCTAATTAGTAAATAAAAATGGAACTAAATATGAAGTTTCAATTATTTTGGAGAGTTATTGTTTTAAGATATAAAACCTATAGAAGTTAGGTCTATTTATGGATATCTTATCGAAATTTTATCTAATCTATACAATATTTCTAATCTATTAAATGAGCCGTTTTCTTTGAAAGTGGTGTAAGTCCATTTTTGACAGAAAGTTAGTTAATGATAACAATGATTGCAATCTGCTATGACGTTTTATTTGTAAACAGTTCAAAAAAAAATCCTTCAAAATGTCCATCATTTTGTCAATATACATTTTCATAGTTAATGAAATTACAGATATAATTACTTTGAAAATGGTGCAAGTCCACTTTCCGCAAAGGCATAATATTTAGTTCAAAAATTATATATTTGAAAATATAATACTAGAACCTTTATATCATCATGCCAGGCCCATCACATCCGAAAAATTCAAAGATATGATGGATCTATTACCTTATATTCCTCCAATACATCATGACTATTTTTAAAAACTTTCTCATAATGAAAAAAAATAAAAATGTTAACATAAAGTTGTAATTAAAGTAACTTAAATGGCATTACCGGAAGAAATATTGTAATAAAACCTTTTTTTTTGTTATACTAAAAATTTCATAAAAAAATTGGTTTGATTCAATTGAAATCCTATATTTAATATTTCAAAAATGTATGATTTTTACATTTTGTTGACATTGAAAGTGGTGTAAGTCCATTGGAGGTCATCAAAAGTATAAATTTCTTTAAACTAAAATATTAAAACGATCACATTATAAACTTGGATCAATTAAATATTAAAAAAACATAAACTGAACATATTAACATATACCAATATTTTTCAAACCATTCAAACGCAAACCCTTAAATATCTCCATATAAAATAAAATGGACTTACACCACTTTCAAAGAAAACGGCTCAAATATTCATTAAATCTTTGTGTCATTGCTTGAGCAGTCAGTGCAATTGGATTCTAACATTTAATTATGGATTTGAACTAAATTTTCGAATTTGGGAAGAACCTGATGATGATATATCTATACATGTTTTTCATTAAAATCTGAAAATCAATCAACAGAAATATTGGCTTTTAAAATATGCTTATATAACTGTGTCTTCACGTCTGTCTAATGTTTCTCTCCTCTTCTATCGAATTAACATTTCGTTTCTTT
>JAFIDM010039883.1:6215-24737 GCA_023159025.1 Thereuonema tuberculata
TTCAACCAAGATGATGGCTTCTCACCTTATGTGAAATAATACGAAAACGTATCAATAAATAGTCTTATGTACGAACTGCATTCTTCATTAATCCTTTTAATGATCCGTCAACTTCAGATCTATCAATAGTACGCCTTCTTCGATATACTTAAGTGGTCTTCGGGTCTTCTAGATTTCCCGTTCCTTATCTAAGTAAATCGGTACTTCTTCTATCTACGTCCGTTTAACAAACTAATAGTTCTTGAATAACCATATCTAAAGTTCTTAATCGTGATCTTCAAATTTACCGCAACACCATAATTGAATTCTAAAGAATTGAATATCAAATTAATCTTCAGAAACGTTAACTTCCGTTTCGCCTTCTTTATATCAAATCTACTTTAATCAATTCTTCTGCCTGTTTACGATTCTTCGTATCGATAACTTCAGTTCCAGTTATGGTTAACTTCTGCGAAATAAACTTCGTCTACTCAGTTACAACAATATTAATGATTTAATGGTAAATTCCTTTCCATTAACTTCCATTCCTCTTCTTCCCGTAACGCTCACTTTGAACTTCTTCTTCCCTCAAATAATTAATGTATTCGTCTTACTTTAAGCGATAGCCTTCGCATATGATTAAATTCCGTATTAGCCATTACTTCAATTTCTTCGGTGCGTTTACAAGATTCCACTATTCAATAGCATTCTTCACAATAAGAATCTAAAGAAGATAATACTTATAGTCAACTTCAGTTGTAGTAGACGTAAGTTATTCGACTTCTTTACTTCAGGGAAATTGGATTCATTCCTGCCATCTCCCTATAGAGACAATTCAAGTCTCCCGCATGTTTCTCGGAGCACAGACGATTGGACGAACTCCGTCTCCTTCGAGCTCCAAGCTTCCAACAGAACTACTCTCGACTCAAGGACAACTGAACTGTCACCAGTCAAGTTTTCATTACATCATCAAAAATTTGCATATTCAAAATTTGTAACACCGAGCTTTGCTCATATATTTTAAATTGAAATAAAATAAATTTATTTTCAAGCAACATTAAAATTTCTCTTTCATTTTTTCTTTTTTTTCTTTTTAAACTTCAACTTCATAGAAATAATTTCACAGGGATTTTTAAATAATAGAATATCACCAACATTAATAAACTCAAAAAATAACAACTCAAACAAAACTTCAATGAGAAAATTTCGAATGCATTGTACGACAATATATAAAAAGGAAAGTAATAATATGGTAAAAAATAGAAATTCTAAGTCCTTTTGGTATAGATATGCGAGGCTAAGTTTTTGATCAGTCAGAAGAGGTGATAAAACAAAAATCTTTTCTGAAAGCCGTCTCTGTTTTGTTTTTTTGTTAATGAACAGAAAGTACCTAGAAAAAAGAGCGAAAAGCTCACACCTATATAGAGAAATAAAGTAAAGCTGAAAAGAAAGTCAGTGGCTGACCGTAACAGAAGATTATTTTTAAAGAAATTTGCGTTACGACAAATTCATTCCTCGTTTTCGATAAAGCCGACAACAAAACGGAAGAGCCAGAACTTCAGGGGCTCAGACTGCGGCACAGTCACCTTGGGCATAGTCAGATATTGGCGACATATCGAACAATATTTTAAAGCCTTTTTTTTTTGTGTGTAAGTGAATTTGTTATTTCCATTCTATTTGTGATTCAAGTAATGATTCAGTGCATCGCTATGAATATTTAGACGAAGTATTTTATTCCAAGAAGAATACCAAATAGTTTTAACGCCATGTGCGGTTAACATTCGATTTTCGTAAAGTTGAAATGGTAGAAAATTTTATTTCAAGTAGGCCTTTTTTATTTTCTTTTTAAAGTTTTTAAAAGAAACAAGAACATTTGCAGTTAGTTATAATGCCATTGATGTTATTAATTGCGACGCATGCTTTATATTGGAGGTACTTCATTGCAAAGGGTGATTAGGGTTAATGTGTTAGTTTTGGAAGAGTACCCCTTCATATTTAAAGATATATTACATAAAAAGTAAAAAAATTAATAAACAAATAAAAAAAATATGTTATTTGAGGTTAGCTGCGTCCGCGTATTCTGATATTCGAAATTACATGTGTAGGCCTATCAAACGTTTTTCTTTTAAATCGTTATCTAATTCGTTCCTGAGTTTGTGATTTGAATTTTGCGATGTGGTCTATTGCAGTGTTTGTGTAATTAAGAGTTGGTAATTATATTAATGAGAAACTTGCCTATCTTCCAACCGCTTTAATTTTATTATATGGAATATTCGTATTTTAATACAGGTAACCCCCGAACAACACGGTACTTAAAGAACACTAGTTTCGAAGAAATTTACTTTTAAAACTATTTGGAAACATGATTTTATTTTGATGTGTGGACCAAAGTTTTTTAGGATCCATAACTTTTACCTGAATAATTTTGGACCGGGTTTTGGATTTGTAAGAGTTGCTATCAAATTTAAATTTAAATTTGTAACCGTCCACTTGAAAAAAAGAGTATGAATACTCTGAAAGTACTCGTGTAATGTAATTTATTT
The DNA here is from genome assembly GCA_023159025.1 of Thereuonema tuberculata. Taxonomy (NCBI): domain Eukaryota; kingdom Metazoa; phylum Arthropoda; class Chilopoda; order Scutigeromorpha; family Scutigeridae; genus Thereuonema; species Thereuonema tuberculata. The sequence goes on from JAFIDM010039883.1 coordinate 8,738, forward strand.
TGTAAATTTATAAATTTTATTTCTATAATTGAAAGTGTGGTGGCCTCGATTTCATTCGATTCTTATATTCGTTTAGACTGAAATTTTAAATAGGTTGGTTTTGAACACAACTCGCATTTCAATTATTTGATGTTATTTTCAATTGAATATTATAATGTTAATTTTCTTTTCTTTTCCGATAAACCATTGTTTTTAATCAGCAACATCAACTTTCTATTTTTCCTCCCTATGTTTATTTTTAAAAGAATTTATATTTTTCGATTGATTTAGTTTTCCTTTGTATTACTGCCATTCGGGTATGAAATTGGACGATTTAAATTGTTCTCGATTTTTGTTTTTCCTGAAGTTATCAGTGAAACTTCGCAAATTTTGTTTTTCCAAATATTATTTAATTTATTTATTTTTTTTTTTTTTAATGTATATCAGTCCTAATAGGTATTTCTAAATGAGAAATACCTGTGATATAGGTGCTGAAAATTTAATCTAAATCAATAAGAAAAAAAAAGTTAAGATTAATAATATTAAAATTTAAAACTACCATCAATAATATCTATTATTAACTGATTTTTAACTTGACTAATTTTTTCAAAATTATAATTTTCCCATTTTAATTGATTGAAAAGACTATAAAGGATTTAATTTTTTTGCCTATATCCCATATTATTATTTATTTTTGTAACATTAAATATTTTTATCCAACCTTTTGGTATTGGAATTATTTTGTAGGTTATCTTTTTTATTTTTTATATCAAAAAAATTCTTCATCATATTGTTATAAATAAATTTTTCATTTAATAACAATATTTTAAATTTCTTTCTTATGATTTGTTGTTCCTCAAGTTTTTTATTTTTAAAGTTGATCATTACATAATTAAAGATCTTGAGAATGATTTTATTTACATTTTTCATTTGTTGTCTGTTTATAAATATCCAGCAGTCCAAACCATAATTCAGTATCGAATCTACAAAAGCTTTAAAAACAACTATTAAAGTATTTAGTCTTTTTAGAATATAATTATAGTGAAAGTTCCAAGAGAATTTGTCATCAATGTAGATGCCAAGATATTTTTGATTACGAACGGGTCATTCCATATCAAATCATCCAGAAATTTTAGGAAATGTCACCCACCCTCACAGAAAACTTTGAAATTTTGTATAATTGAAGTTAACCTGCAACATTTAAATTTTGGAAATGTTCATATATCTAGGTAAAGTAATTTTTCAATAATGGTCTCAAGAAGTTATATGGATCCAGGAACTCAGGTGTTCCATGGACTAGCTCCTTGATAATTTAAAAATGCAATAGTTCCTACAGTTTTTGCAGTAGAACCTTGATTTTTTTTTTTAAATTAAAGAGGAATGTTTATATTTTTATGTTCATGCTTCTTTTATTGAGTAATCATAAGTTTTTTTTTAGAAAAAAAATGTAAATAATTTTTTTCAAATAAATTCGATACCTGGGCATTGTATTTTTTTTAAGGTATTGCTCCATCATAGATTCCTTTGAAAATTTTACAATATCATTATAAATCCTTCTTTATGTCACACAAAAAAAATCAGTTTGTAGAAATGATGGGAAGTGTAGAAAAAACACTATATTAAAAAAAAAAAAATTAAATTGATAATTTCTGACTATCATGTCACCTGTAAAATGAGCACCATAAAAAATACATATGAACAGAAGCGTCTTGTTTTAAGTAATTTAGCTGAAATGTATTCTCTCTATAAAAAAAAGTATCCTGAAGACAAAGTAGGATGTTCAAAATTTGAATCTCTTCGACCAAAACAGTGTATACTCGTAGGATCATCAGGAACACCTATCGTATGTGTCAACACTTACAGTCAAAATGTTAATTGCTTCTAAATTTCTATTAAAGTAACATACCATGATCTAATGAAAACAGTAACATGATATAAATAACCGAGCCTGTATGCTCCTTCTGTGCAAAAAATGCCCCCCCCCCCTTTCCCAGTTCTTTACTTCAAACACACTTAAAAAACGAAATAGAAGACTATGATCCTGATGTGATGGTTCAGTACAGTCAATGGGTATCAACTGATAGAATGACTTTAAATGTTCAAATCAGGGGCGTATATAAGGGGGGGGGGGCCGAGGGGGCCCGGGCCCCTCCCGAAATAATGAAGATATATCCTCCAACACTTTTTTTTTTGGTTGAAGAGATAGGTTTTCGTGGTTTTTTTTTTTTTTTTGGTTGAACAGATAGGTTTCCATGGGGTGTCTACTTAAAATTAACTTAACCTTACATTAATCTTGGGCCTCCCCCCGAAAATATATTCTATATACGCCACTGGTTCAAATCACCACTCTATCAGAATTCTGCGACTCACTAATTAAGAAAATTGAAACACTTACTCCACACTCTTTTATTGCTCAATCACAGTCTGATCATCTGAAAATGAAGAAAGAAACACTTGATGAAGGATCAGTGTTAATTTTAATGGATTTCAGTGAAAATCTCCAATTTGTTGTTCAAGATGAAGTACAGGGGTACCATTGGAACAATGGTAGCTGCACTCTTCACACTGTTGTTATACATTACAAAAAAGATCAACAGTTGCAAGCAAAAATTTTTTGTATCATTTCTGATGATCTAGAACATGATGTGGCCCTTGTGTATCAGACTCAGAAGACTGTATTGAATTTTTTGAAGTTTGAATTTCCTGAAATTCCACTTGCTTATGCTGAATATTTCACTGACGGATGTGCTGCATAATATAAAAATTGTAAGAATTTCAGAAATATCTGCTACCATGAACACGATTTCAATATAAAGTGCACTTTTGCACTTTAAAGTGGTCTTTTTTTTTGCAACCAGCCATGGCAAATCTCCCTGCGATGGTATTGGTGGCACTGTCAAAAGACTTGTCACAAAAACAAGTTTGCAAAGACTATATAAAGATCTAATACTTACTGCATCGCAGGTATTTGAATTCTGTCGGGAAAACCTACAAGGCATTTCAGTTCTCTGTTTCAAAAGATGAAATGGTTTCAAGTCAGAAATTTTCTTTCCCACGCTTTGAAAGTGCAAAAACTGTTCCTGGAGCACGATCTATGCATCACATTATACCACTATCACCAACCAAGATTGGAGCAAAAAGGCTAAGCTATGATACTGATTTTAGTATCATTCATGATTTCTCTGCACTTCCGCCACTGATGCCATTATGCTCTGTGCAGCCCAACTGCTATGTTGCATTTGTATATGACTCTTCTTGGTATCTATGGATTGTTGAGAAAGTGAATGGTGTAGAAGGAGATGTTACAGTAAGGTTCATGCATCCTCATGGACCATCCCCGTCCTTCTATTGGCCTGATAATGATGTTTGTGATGTCCCATTCTCACATATTCTATGTGAAGTTGATATCACCACAGCAACAGGCCATACTTATTCTCTAAACAAAAAGTCTTCTAGATTGGTGGAAGAAAAGTGGTCCTCATACAAAAAAATATTAAATGTGAAGCATTAAAGCATCTTGTCATATATATAGTTCCAAATGAACTTGAATGCAGATTCATATCTTACATAATGTACGAGTATATTTTATAGTTTGTAGTTTTGTTTTATATTGCAATTTTTTTTACATTTGTATATTTTTATGCTCACTTATGTTGTTAATGTTTCTTGAGTGGTTAACAGTATTTCTATTATTGTGATATTGTGGGAATGTTAATGGCTGAATGAAAATGTTTTCAAAATTCAAGATGAATTTTTTTTTTGTGAGTACCATTCATTTCTCAAAATTGATTTTTTTTTGTGATGCAAATTTACTATTTGCAGATCAGTTTCTAATTTTTTTCAACAAAATTTTATTTGGCCAATTCTTTCACGAATTTTTTTTTTGAGAGTACCATTCATTTCTCAAAACTGATTTTTTTTTTGTGAGGAAACTTTACTATTTGTAAATCACTTTGCAATTTTTTCAATGATTTTCAGATGGGGGCAAGTGTCCAAATTTTTTTTTAGAAATTAAACCAAAAAAAAAATAATCTACAAAATTTTATATGGCCAATTCTTTCACGATTTTTTTTTTGGTAAGAACAATTCATTTCTCAAAACTGATTTTTTTTGAGATGAAACTTTACTATTTGTAAATCACTTTCTAATTTTTTCAAGGATTTTCAGATGGGGGCAAGTATCCAAATTATTTTTTAGAAATTTAACCAAAAAAACCTTAAACTACAAAATTTTTTTTGGCCAATTCTTTCACGATTTTTTTTTGGTAAGAACAATTCATTTCTACAAACTGATTTTTTTTGTGATGAAACTTTACTATTTGTAAATCACTTTCTAATTTTTTTAAGGATTTTCAGATGGGGGCAAGTGTCCAAATTTTTTTTTAGAAATTTACCAAAAAAAACATTAAACTACAAAATTTTATTTGGCCAATTCTTTCACAATTTTTTTTTTGAGAGTACCACTCATTTCTCAAAACTGATTTTTTTTGTGAGGAAACTTTACTATTTGTAAATCACTTTGTAATTTTTTCAATGATTTTCAGATGGGGACAAGTGTCCAATTTTTTTTTTAGAAATTTAACCAAAAAAAAACATTAAACTACAAAATTTTATATGGCCAATTCTTTCACGATTTTTTTTTTGGTAAGAACAATTCATTTCTCAAAACTGATTTTTTGTGTGATGAAACTTTACTATTTGTAAATCACTTTCTAATTTTTTTAAGGATTTTCAGATGGGGGCAAGTATTTAAATTTTTTTTTATAAATTTAACCAAAAAAACATTAAACTACAAAATTTTTTTTGGCCGATTCTTTCACGATTTTTTTTGGGTAAAAAAAAATTATAAAACAATTAAAAAAAAATTTTAAAGTGATTTACAAATAGTAAAGTTTCATCACAAAAAAAATCATTTTGTAGAAATGAATTGTTCTGTTTTTTTTTTGGTTAATTTAAAAAAAAAATTTGGACACTTGCTCTACTCATAAAAGAATTGGCCGTATCTAATTTTTTCAAGGATTTTCAGTTTTCATAAACTACATGTCACAACGCATATTCAGGGGAAAAATTGTCATCCTACTTGTTTCCATTTAAAAACTGCAGCCAATTTTCAAATTTTCACAATTCGGTTTGAAGTACCACATTGCATCAAACTTTCTGCTATTATTACCAACAGAATGTATATAAAGCAATAAAAATTGGCAAAAGTTCATGAAATTAAGTATAATAGCAGTACACAAAATCTCAGTTCTCAACTAGGTAGTGGGTGACATGGCCTGGATGACTTGACGTGGAATAACCCGAACTCTTTCAATTGTAGTGCAATTTCATGATTTAATTAGATTATTTAGTTTTCTATTTAGTTTTTTAGAATTTATGCAATTTTCATCATGAAGTTGTAGATCTAAGTTATAATTTAACCTTTTATTTTTATTCTTAATCACGATAATTTTTGTTTTATCTTTATTTATTGTCATTTTATTATTCCTTGCCCAGTTTTGAATATTTATTAATATCATTTTGCAAAAAATGAAAAGCATCATCCTGGTTCCTATGATAAGTCATCAAGAGTACATCATCTGCGTAGATATATATCTTTGAATATTGAATGCAGTTGTTAATCGAGTTTATAAAGATATTGAAGAGCAAAGGACCCAAAGTTGATTCCTGGGGAACACCATATTTTACGTTGAATAAGTTACTTTTATAACTTTTTATTTTAATTCTGTGAAACTTCAATATCGATAGGAAATTTTTCTTTGGTAGATTAGAAGAAGAATGAAATAATTGTAAAAAATAACAAGTAAAAAAAAAATGCTTCTTGGTAAACAAGGTAATGCTGCCCGAATCGAGTTTTTTTTTTTTCTTTTGTTGAAGGATTTGGCTAAAATCAAGGGGGACTTGTTAATTTTAATGACTTTTTCCTCGAAATCCTTTGTTTTCCTATTTAATTCTATGTTTATGTCCTCTAAAGTGTTTAATCAAAACCTTAGACATTTCCAGATCTCTTCTGTATTTTATACGTGGAATCTGTTATTTTATCGAAAACTCAAACATCTGTTTTCATCAATGCCTTGAATATCCGACAAATGACTGAGGAATTTTTATAAATCAGACAGACTATTGGCGGTGTGCACCAAACTTCAGTTAACTTGAAGGACTGCTATTTGGACGGAGCTAAAATTAGTGGGGGGTGCTGCTCCACAAAAATTTTAGCCTTTGTTTTAAAATTGTGTGAAAGGAAACATGTATAAAAAGAAAATTTATTCAAAAACTTGATAAATTTCTTTTTATACATGTTTGTTTCCTTTCACACAATTTTAAAACAAAGGCTAAAATTTATGTGGAGCAGCACCCCCCACTAACTTTAGCTCCGTCAAAATAGCAGTCCTTCAAGTTAACTGAAGTTTGGTGCACACCGCCGTATATGTTTGATAATGAATTTATTGATAAAAATAATAACTTCTATATTACCTTGACCTAAATGATGAGAAAATCCTCATTCTGTCACATTTGATTACAACAACCATTGCCTTGATCAAGCAATAAGGATAAGTTATTTACTTATTTTTGCATTGAAAACTATTAAATATATATAAATTTTTTAAAATTAATTATTTATGGGAAGAAAAAAAAACACGAGACCAAAAGTTACGAAACAGTATTACATAAAAAGTTATATCGACAACTGACAGGAAATCTTGAAACATTCAATTACATTTGTTACTTTTTCGTATCATTGATTTCTGTAGTACTAAAGTCTTAAAACTAATTAAGTACCAAGATATTTAATTAATTAGAAACTTCTTAATTAGGTTTTAATTTTTGTTTTTGTTATTTAGAAAACAATGCAGAAGCCTGAAGAAAAGGTGATTCATGACCCAGATGCTGTGAGGAAGAAGATGAAGAGAGTGATGAAGTAGCACGCTCTACAATTGTTAAGAGCTGTATACAACAAGCCATTTATCTAAAAGAAAAAGGAGCCGTGTTACTGGATATCTTCTGTTATTTGTCAAATTTGGAATTCAATATATTACCGCAGGAGGTTTTCGAATGTATTAACCAAGGAATAGAAAATGGTTCTATACTCCATAATGGCGGCAATGGTTTAGATTGTATTTACTATTTGTCCCCAGCTGCCAAGGCACAGTTTGTAAGGAATAATAGAGCAATTGAAGAGGAAGAGGAATTAACAAAAAATTCAAAAAAGGTGAAGAATTAAATGTTCCTCAAGATGGTCAAGTTCAATAATTCAGTATTATGAATGCTCCAACTCAGAGCTGGACCAAAGATGGGAATGAGACACCTGCCTTGTATTTTTGACAGTGATGGCCTAATTAGAAATTTACTTGAATTGATATGTTACATAAAAAATGTCATCTCTATAATATAAAGTTGATTTGACTTTGCATTAAAAAATAAGATGTATGGATACTGCAGTTGATACTGTTGCCTAGGATAAAAATAATTTCATCTGACTGCCTTGTAAATTTAGTCCCTACTTTAGTATTTGGGAGTGGAGAGTTACAATCATATCGTTTACTTAGTCTTATTTCCTCTTTTGATTAATAACAGTCCTGAAATCACTAATTCTATATCAAATTACCATAAAGTTCCAATATTAGTATCAATTTTACAATTTTGATTAAAAACAAAATTAAGGAATTTATGTAGAATTACTCTGAATTGGGTTTTTTTTTTCGCTCCCACTCTGAAAAATTATACATTATTGATGAACCGCATATGATAGTAGTCATTCCCAACTTTTTTTTCCTTGGAGAATCCCTTAAAACAATTACTCGCATTCTGAAGAAAATCCTCCTGTAAAACATTTACAGATTGGAAGAAAATTTTAGTGGAAATTCAATTCAACATCATCCACCAGATATCAGAAATTCAAAAGAAAAAAATCTCAATAGATGTGATGAAATTAAAGTTAGTGAAAATTTGGTAAAATTGGCTAGAGAAATGATTGACAAAAAATTTGTAACCTCTAACAAAAAGGTAATAATTGAAAAATTAAAGTGTTAAATTTGTGATTATTAATAATATGTGATTATTATATTGTAGAGTATGATCTTTTATTATTATTGTATTAACGTTTTTTAATTGTTAATATCAATATTTTAAAGTCATTGTAGTAAAAGAATCTCGTCTATTTATTGTTATAATGTAAAAAGGCTTGAAAGAAGAGGAGACAATGATTTTTATCTCCTTGAAAATTCGTTTGTTTTTTCAGTTAATAAATGTAGTTATGACATTTATTTTCTGGTAGATGATGTTTTAATAATTTATTTTCTGGTGGATGATGTTTAATATTTAGGGATATTTTCTTCTCAGTTTTGGAAATATATCAAATTTCAGAAGCATAAAAAAAATTACCTTCTTATCTTGTTGAGTCTTAAAACTTTCCTTACATTATGAACTACGCACAGTATTTGAAGAAAAACTGAACATAAGTTCAGTTATGTTCAGTTATTATGTTTATAAATGAACATATCCTTCTGAACTATAGCCAGCTGATGAAATATTCACTGGAGACAATAATGTAGTGTCAGTACTATTTGAATGACTTGTTTAATGTACCACTGAAGACATGTTTCACAAAGATCAAGTCAGAAACAACTGGTACACAGGACATTGTATCTATAGTCCAACTTCATTTATTTGTTGTCAAATGGTTCTCCTGGTATTGGTAAATAGAATAAATGGTGTCGACTGGAAGTCTTAGTCAATGACTTCCCTGCTTTATCAACTTTAATATATCTAGATCATAGTTTCCAAAACTTATTAGACCTACCGCTCCCTATTCAGAAATAAAATTACTCTTAAAATAAAAATTATGAATAACATTTAACTCTATATTACATAAGAAATTTTTGAAAAACCATTTAAACATGTTTTATTTGTTATCTTTTTTTTTTTAATGCTTCCACCACCCCCTTATTTTAAACGCCCCCAATTTCAACCGAATTTCCACCTCCCCCGAGGGTGCAGTATAGCTCACTTTGGGAAACAGTGATCTAGATCGACAAGGCATTCTTTCATTATTGTAGTAGGATAACATCCTACTGAAAGCAATTTCTATTATTTACAGATAGCTGGCAAAAGCTTGTAATGACTTAAATGCCGTTTTATTAATTTACATTTACAAATGATTTATCCAAGAGAAACCTGAAAAGCTGCACAATTCACTTTTTTTCAATTAAAAAAAATTCAAAAAAGAACTAAACCTTTTCCTTAGACTTGTTTAAATGCATAGAAGTCTAAAAGAATAAGGTAATGCAACAATGAAATATTCACTAAATTTATAAATGGACACCAAAAATTTGATCAAGAAATGTTTAAACGTTTGACATAAGTTAGTAAAAAATCGTGGATTGAAAACATTTGATTAAAATAGGCCATCGTTTCTAGACTATTCACTTCTTTAAACATTGCCAATCTGAACCCAGTAGTTTTTATTTTTGCTTTAAAAGGTTCTTCTTTCAGGTATTTCCACCCCCACCCCAAAAATTATCTTTTCAAAATATCAGACAACATCTAAAAAGCTTAACACAGCTTACAGGCCATGCAAGGGGAGGTTTAGGATACCGGCGATTCTCTACCAATGAGTTTAGTTGATGGTCAGTCTAACACCCACCCACCTTTATCCCTTAAGTTTAGGAAACCCAGTACCCATTTGACAGAGGATTTAGTCCATCTGGAGAAAAAATAACCTTAGTAAAAATCCCTGACCAGTGCTGGGAATTGAACCTGGGCTCCTGAAGTTCAGTGCCTAAACCACTGACTAGTGGACCGACCTACCAGCCGACATCTGCCTCCCTAATACATTTTTTAATCATTTCCATAAAAAAAAAGTTACATAAATAATATTCATGAATGGGACACAATCTGAAAAAGATTTAAATGAATGCACTGCTAATAAAAAAAAAAGCTAGAAAAAACAAAATATCTATTTAATAGTTTTATGGGCAAAAGATTTGTGAAATCCATCTAAACAAACTTTCTTGAGATCGCTCTTAGGGAAAATGTTGTCAACTACCTAAAAATAAGCTCATTTCTCTAATTTTCTCCAAACTTTGTTTTTGTTATTAAGGTTATACCAACTTCAAATTATTAATATTTGAACTGATATTGGGAAGAAAAAAATACAATCAAAAACTAAAAAGTTATCCAGGACTAAAAATTACTGATAGAATTTAGAAAGAAAAAAACAATCCTTCTGTATCTAAATAAAAGAATATGTAAGTAGAACTATCAAACAGTTGCGTTTCACCATGATTGTACTTCAATGTAAAAAAATTGTCAAGATGAAATAGCATAAAATATCTGCATAAATTATTGGGTTTGGCGTAAATTTAATTTCTGCTACCTTAATAATCACTTGGTAAATTTGATGAAATAAAGTAGCTACTGTTTGGGGACGTCCATTAATTACGTGAGGTGTTTTTTAAGAAATTTGGACCCCCCCCTCCCCCTTGGTGAGATTTCAAAAATTTTAACAACCAAAAAAAAACGGGAATCTTGATTTAATAACCCGAAAAAAACCGAAATCTTCCTATGATACAGTCGGACCTCTATTTAACGAAGTCGCTAAATCCCGAAAAAAAGTTCGTTATACGAAAATTCGTTAAATAGAGATTCACCTTTTAAAATTACTTTAAACTACATAAAACAGATTTAAAGTACATAAACTGAAAATAATATATATTATTATTATTAAAAAAAGTAATAATTTTAATGACATAAAGCATACATTACCACATGCGTACTTAAATTTTACTAATAAAGTCTGTTAATTTTGTCTTGATTTTTTTTTTTTGAAAAAGTATTTTCGCTCATAGTACGCCTTGCATCTTTGCAATGCACTAAAAAAACCCTTCAGTATTTTCTTTAAATTGTAATCCGCGTCGGATTGTTTCAAATGATTTTAGCATTTCATCATACGAAGGTTTTTTTTTTTTTTATTTCTGCATCATGATCATTTCCATTTTCATCATCTTCATCTTCATCACAATTCATAGCTGTATTGTTTTTATTTTCACACTGTTCAAAATATCCGATTCAGTTAATGATTCCGAGGTCTCAGCTTCAAAATCAAGTGAAAGATAATCATCAATCAGCACATCATCGTTAATTTCTTCTTTTTCCCTCAGCTGTATCTAACATTTCTTTCATTTCCTCTAAGGCAGCGATTCTCAATCTGTGGGGCATGATAAATGTAAAGGGGGGGGGGCGCAAGTATATCAAGAAAAATATCTTATTAAAAAACTAGGTTTGGAGGTTTTTTCTTTTTTGGTTAAACAGATAGGTGTGGAGTTTTTTTTTTTTTTTTCTTTTTTTTTCTTGGTTGAACAGATTTAATTTATTTGAGTCCACCTTTTCAGTTAAGAAAAAAAATTATTGTAGGGGGGGGGGGCGATGAGAATTGTGATTGAAAATTAGGTCGCAAGTACTAAAAGGTTGAGAAACACTGCTATAAGGGAATGTTGATAATAAAAACATTTCAAGGAAGAAAAGGAAAATAGATATTGTACAACGAAAAAATTCGTTAAATAGAAAATTCACTTCGTTATTTGGAGGTTATTTTACAAAGAAATTAGCAAAATGTTCTTGGTTCCAGAGAAAAGTTTGCAAAATAGAGGTTTGGTAAATAGAGGTCCGACTGTATATATTTTCTCTGCATGAAAAAGTTTACGTGAGATTTTCGTTGACCCCCCCCTCCCCCTTGGTGAGATTTGGTGAGATTTTGCCTGACCCCCCCCTCCCCCTTTTGACCTCACGTAATTAATGGACGTCCCCTTTTTAACTTTAGAGGAAGCAATGCTGACCATTGTCTGAATTCATTTAAAAACCCTTTTACCTTTTTTTAAAAATTAATCTGAAAACAATCAATGTATCTTTAGAAAAAAAATAAATAAAATAAAACTATATAAATTAATTGTAAGATACTAGTTATTAAATAATATTCATTTCAACTAGTTACATACTGCTTGTACACAACTGTGTAAATTCCCTTTTTTTTTCTTTTTAAATTTTGATAATTACTGTAATATTCATCAATAAACCCACAAAAAAGATAATATATTCAAGGTGACTTGTCATATCTTGAGAACATAGTCTGGCCTATAACCCAACATTAATCACTCACAAGAATGTCTCACTCATTGCTGTACAATGTCTTTCCTCATACCAAGAAAAAGAAAACCTTAACATTTGAGGAAATTCAATGTGATATATGTCTATAATTATATATATATAAACACAGTTAAGCCAGAAGACTAACAGAATGCACAGCAACTTGAATTAATGGCAGATAAGTTTTCCTTCATCCTTAAGTATATGATTGTGTAAAATAAATAAATAATCCAATGTTTAAGTGTTTTCTCCCCCCCCCCCATACACACACAAAGGGCTTACATAACATCCACCCACTTTCCTTTGTTGACTTTTAAAGCATAATAAAAGTCTTCAAAGTGGTTATTTGAAATACTACTTTGTAATAATTTTTCTGAGGACAATCTTCGGCTATATATTAAAAATATTTGATTATAACTTAGCATGTAAATTCTAATCCGATGAATGTGCTGCCGAAACGGACGATGACATGGATGTCGAAGAAGAAGAAGACTTCGAAGCGGAGGAAGCAGAAGAATCGTGCTGTGAAGTTAGAACACCTACATCCGAGTTAGAACACCTACAATTGAAGAAATTCAACATAGAATCCAGTCCCGAGCTGATGTGCAGTCACAGCCAACAAATAAACAACTAGGAAATTTCCTTAACACCAGCGTCCGTGGTAAAAAGATGATGAAAACTGGCTATGGAGCGGCTGCCCGCTACCGTCTGACAAAGAGCTTCAAGGACGAAGTCTTCAGACGACGACAAGGAGAAGTATCAAATTTAAATAAATAACTGTGACTCTAAATAGAAAATTAAATCTAATTGTCAACTAAAAATTAATTCTGCAAAGTCAAAACTAGTTAAAATACTAAAAATTTTAAAAAATAATAACTAATTAAACATTTTGCATGAGGACTTCAAAAGTAGACTTTTGTTCTTTTTTTTTCTCATTAAGAACTGTAATTTTGCATATTGTATTATTAAAGCATATTGTATCTAAAATTAATCTCATTTAATGGAATCTTTTTTTTTTCCTCCTTATGAAGAACTGTAATTTTGAATTTTTTTTATTTATAATACTTGAAGCCATTATTTATGGAATAAATAGTAAGTAATTTTAAAAGATTCAAATGTAAATTAAAATTTTAAATTAAAATTAATTTAAATATGTGACGCAATGGAAAATCCCCAATAAAAGAGCGAATCCGCCTCGTTTGGAAACAGTGTCACGGGAAGCGATATCTTATGAAGCCTCCTCAATGAGAAGAAGCAAAGACGTCACGATGATGCAATGCCGATGAGAGCCTGTGCCGAAGACATGAAGAACGCTTGCGCAGAAGTAAGAAAAGTCAGATGTCTATTAGCGAAGAGGCGGTGAATTCAACTCGAAGTAATGCCGTTCGGAAGTAGCGAAGAAACGCTCAGAAAAGATTAAGAATAAGCCGATAATTTTTCGAGGTGAAGAATTTGGCATTTTGGATTATTCAGAGAAACCTCCGCATTTAAGCTATAAATTCTTCAAGTTGTAGGAATGAAGCGTGAAGCACCGAATTCGACTCAAAGGATACGAATGAAGCAGCTCCAATTCAAAGAAAGCACACAAGGAACCGTGAATAATATTTTAAGTATATTATTCAATATGAATAGCCATTAATCATTAAATGTTAAAGAGAATTAAAACGCTATAAGGAAACAATGTGCTTTTGTTGGGAATCAAAGGTTACTGAATGATTGCACGTTATTAACCTCCGTTTTATTTCTTCATTGTTTACAAGCATTCAAACAATGAAATGGCTCGAATGCACGAACTGAAAGGATTCCAAAAAAATTCTAAATAATTTCAAGAAGGGCCATTCCATCAGATTAACACCTCCGCAGCTAGGAACAAACAGCACTGATCTGCCGGCATTAAAAACGGCCTTAGGAGTCACAGTTAGCCTAACAGGTAATAAAAAAAATACAATCATAATTAATAGTTTTCGAAATTGCCAGGAAGTTCGTTTTTCATTAAAATAAAAAAGCATGAAGTAGGAAGAGACTAGTGAGTATTGTGAAACTGCCCAATGTGTACAGCGAAATTAGTCATGTACCTCAATAGATACAAAAAACAGCAATAGTTTTTAGAACTATGTTTCAATATTTAAATAAAATTCTTAAAATACAACATCGTGTTACACATATCAACGTCTCCTTGTTGCTTTGTTAACATATGTCTCTTTATTTGTCTCTTACTAAGAGACATAAACACAAGCATAAAACCTTAATACTGTTGTAACGGTGCAAAATGTGCATTACATGTTTTTTAATATAATATTTTATTGTTGAGAAGAAATCTTTAGTGATGGATGATTTATATTACATTGTTGGTTTTGGCCAACATTTTTAATTAGTAAGCGTTTTATTTTTATACCATATTGTAGTAATGTATTTACTATTTCATATTAACCCAAAGTTTATGTGAGTAATTTTAGAATTGTGAATTTTATTGATATTTTGGTATGATTTATTTATAATTGGGTTTGATTGGCAACAGCTGGATCGACGAGTAGATTTGTTAATTCACTCCCGGGGAGGCGGGCGTCTGACGGAACAGCGCCAAGCTTATCTTCACATGATGTGCTCTTAGAATAATTAACGCCCGCCCGAGAGAGGGAAATCAGCCAGCCCAGCTGACAGTTAAGTGACCTAGTGAAAGGATGGAAAGATCGGTGTTTGTTCGTTCCAGTGCAAGCCGCACGAGATGAAGGATTTCCGGACCGGGGATAACCGAACTTGGCGTAGCGAGTTGCCGGGGAGAAGGGCAGAGCGCGCCGGCAGAACCATCACATGGCTCGGCATGGCGTAACGAAGTATGGTGGGACGGTGGTCGACGCATACACCGGCAGACGATTATTAGAAGCCAACACGTCGTGTATTTTCTTTAAGGGGACAGCAGATTTTGGCGCAGCGATTCCTGGAGCGCGTCTAACTGCGTAATTGGGATTATCCGGATTGACGAAAATCCAATCTCGAGCTCTACGGGAGTGAAAACAAGTTCTTCGCCAGGCGGGATAGTTGCATGAGGTCTGCGGACCTGGGCCATCTGCGTTTCCGGGAACTTTACACACGTTAACAAGTTTTGCCGTGGAAACGTAAATCTAAATAAGATATCCTCCATTCTTCACGTTTTACGGTCGTGGGCGTCTCAAGTGTATTAGTATCATTATTGTACCGATCCATTGTATAGTGTACTGTACCAGACTTTGTGCGTGTTCGTTGCCTAATCTTCCCAGGGGGAGTGATCAAACGCCATGATTGAAGTGTGAAAAGCTTATCGTACGAGATCTAGAATTTGTGTAAGTAACTTTACTTTGTGTGAAACACTTCAGAGACAGTCTTTTCTTCTATCCTTTTCATTCGGAAAACAGTTAGCTAAGATTAAATATTCTTTATTAAAATTAAGACATTTACATTCTGTTTGAAGAAAAAATGTAAAAATGGGAAAGAGAAAATTTGTTATTTTTAATAACAAATAAAATATTGATATTGTATTGTTTTAACATTGTATTGGAGTAAAAAAATTATTATTTTTTTTAAAGGTGTTTAAGCAGATTTTAATTTGTTTGTTTGTGGTTAATCAATGGTGCACAATAGGGATTAGGGGAAGGTATTAAGATTTAATCTGACAGGGAAAGGAGGGTTTCGTTTATTTATATCATTTGTTACTTATGTTTCGATAAGTGTTTGAATTCAATAAAAGTATTTTTCAGTATTACCTAAAATGTTTGGTTTGATTCCAACACACATTAATTCATTTGTATTTGGAGGGATTAATCATAGACGGAGTTATCCCGAATATTATATATAAGTATTCTAATAGTGATAAAAATATATTATTTTTATTGGTTAGTTTATGG